>JANHFT010001546.1:76646-88091 GCA_032467955.1 Pseudoxenodon macrops
AGATCAAGCATTTATTTTAAAAGGTTTCTTCATTTTGTTGTCTAGAACAATAATAAAGCAGTCTTTAAAAAATAAGTATAATGATATGAACATTCTATAGGCATTTATAGTTATTGACTTACCTCCTTGCAGCAAACAATCCTGATTAGCAGAATAAAATAAAAACCTCTACGTCCCGGCAATTTGCCTCCTTGCAGTTTAGTTTCACTTTCAGTTTTAGCACATGTGGCCTGCCTGCAGTCTTAATCAGCTGTTGGTCGAGAAGCTGAGAATCAGTTGCTTGGCATAACAGGCTCTGTTCTGTTTGCTGCAAGGAGATAAATTGCTGGGAGGCAGAGGCCAAAGGATGGGGGTGGCTGGGTGGAGCTACATTCGGTGTATAAAATGCACCCAAGTTTTCACCCTCTTTTAGGGGGGAAAAAGGTGTGTCTTAAACTCCGAAAAATACGGTAAATTCTTTAAATAAATAAATAAAAATCTTACCCTGCATGAACTGCCTCTGTTTCAGCTCCCTCCACCTGCCTATCTCTCTCTATATCTTGACCCTTTTTACCCCCTTGCCTATCCCTGCCACCACTTCTACTTTCCTCAGCTGACTTTTCTATCTTCTTCCTCACAATATTGGCTTAGTATCCAAGTGCTGGGATGTGTGTGGTGAATATAACCAGTTGGTGGAGCCTTGTCTTCTGAAGGGAGATCTCTGAGCTTGGCCAATGGAGGAGGCAGGCCTGCAGTGCAGATGGAGGAGCATCATCATCACCATCTGCCACCAGTGTGAGGAGTGATAGCCTATATACTGTGGATAGTACAGGTGGATGGGATGGCCATCACCAGGCAAGGCAGGAGAGGCAGGTGGCTCCCTAGATGAAGGTGGAGTCCTTGGTGGTCTCTGGGCTTGTTTGTTTATTAATTAAACATTATTAAATTTATTCGTCACCCATCTTGTATCCAACTACTCTGGGCGGCTTACAACGTTTGCCTGTAGACATTTCATTACTCAACTAGGTAACATCATTAATACTAGTTAATGTGGGATTTGTTCACTGTTTAGTTTGCTCTACTAAAACTAAATACAAAAAGACTAGGGAATTCCTGGAAGCTTGGCATTCAAACAAATCAATCACCAATAGATACATAGAAATAAACCACATTTACACACTAGTCAAAAGAGAAAATCAACAACTGCACTGCTCAACCCTGAGCTCTATGTATATTCTCTTCTATTGGAAGCAGATTCCTTTGTTGTTCACATTTATTTGTATATTTAACAAATGTACAAGATTTTCCATCTATCAAAGGAACTCAGGGCAGTGCACAAAAATAAAATTATCATCCAAGATTTACAAATCCATTAAATAGAGAGGGCCCTAGATATATCATTTTTAATATATAAAACTCAGCTCATGCCAGAAGTCCATTGATCTTCTAGTCCGAGTCCTTGTCAAAAAGCTGGTTTTCACAACCTTCTGAAAGGCCACTAGGTTTCGTGCCATCCAGGGGCAGACTACTCCACAACACAGGCAGCATGATAGAGAAGGCATGATTCCTAGGGTCCACTGAGAGACGTCGCTTCAATGGGATCTAACACCTGCCTACATAGTTGGATTTGGTGGGATGGATAGAAACCATCAGAGAGAAGCAGCTGTGCAAGTAACTTGGTTCCATGCCATGTAGAGATTTAAAAGTAACAATTAGCACCTTGAATTGTGGATGGGAGCCACTGTAACTCCTGTGGCAGCAATATTGCATGAGGATTCTGTAGTAAGACCAATATTGCATATGCTGTTGCTTTCTAGACCAGCTGAAACTTCTGAATGCTTTTTAAGGACAGCCCGTGTAGAGCATGCTGCAGTAGTTCCATCAGTAGATGACCAAGGTGTGATTAACCATGAAATGTCTTCTGATCCAGAAATGAGTACAAGCTATAATTGTATGAAGATCTTTTGGGCATGGCTGCCATCTGGTTTTCAGACAAGAATCACAAGTCTAAGAGGTTCCTTGGGTTGCAGACCAACTTTGCATAGGCAAATGATACCCTATCCAAATTGAACAATGGAAATTCAATGGGGAGAGGGCAAGTGCCAAATCCACAGCCATTCAGTCTTCTTAAGGTGATTCTTCCCTACTGAATGCACAGGTATCCGAGCACTGAGGATGCACCTCGGTAGCATCTCATGGAAGGCCCAGGGCAATTGTAAAACCGCATATTGACAGCGTACTAATATCCACATGCTTATGGATGACTTCGCCCACTTTTCTCTGTTGATCACTATTAAAACAAATTAGTCTGTTGTTTTTTTTTAAAATCTATAAGAAAAATATTTTAATATGTACGTATGTATGTTTTCCAAACCAACAATTTAAGATATATGTATTCTGAGGTCTATATGCAGATTTGTTTTGATTGCATAGTGATGGATGGACAATTTCCACATAAAGAAAATCCACAGGGTGTGGGGGCTTCCTGGGTGGGAAGGAAGCCAATGGAGTTGGATAGCACAATGGATGGGAAAGTGAGTGTGCCTTGAATCAAGACTGTTCTTTTTAAAAAGTATCTTATTATTGGATTTAGAAGAAATAATGTTGATTCTTTTTTACTTACAAAATACATGTGTTTAAGATCACAACAGTTTTGGAGCTGTAAATGATGACTGCAAGAAGTAGCAGTTCTGAACACTGTTAATTTAATCTGCTCTGTGTGACAAAAGTGTTTTTGTTTCCCCTCAAGAAAAACCAGAAAATCAAACTCCTAGAGCTGGTGAAAGAAAGCATGCACACCAAAGACCACCGGAGGCAATGTGGCTGAAGTCAGGATTGGACAAAGCTAGAGTACAACCTTGAATTTAAGGATCAGGAAGGAGGGATTGATTTGATACCATAATGTTAACATCTTCTGTCAGTTAAATAAATTCCTATGTTGTAAAATATCTTCATAGAAATAATGTAATATGTGCAGAATGCCAATGTTGTAAGTGAAGTGCTTAATTCAACGTTACTTTAGCAATGTGCTTTAAATCTGCTGCAGCTAAAGAGACAGGGTTTCCCTACTTCCCCCCTCTCAATTATGCCTTCTACTAGTTCAGGTTATTCAGTTTGGAATGAAAGTGCCCTCTATTTTAAAATATAGCTATTTACAAGCTTATGGACTCCTAATTTGCCTTTGCTATGGAAATAGGGCCATATGTGTGAAATTGCTCTGCGTATAAGAATTAACTGAACAAGTGACACTTTCTCTTACGGAAAAGCTTTTAAATATTGAAGAAGCTTCAGTGTGGAATCTGGAAGCATGAACAGAGAAACGTGGAGAAGTGTAGTCCTTTAAAATAAACTTCTGCTATAATTTTAGATAATATTGCTTATCTGGTGTATAAAATGTCAAGAGGATTTCTTTTCACTTTTTAATAAGAAACAGATACCTCCAAATAGCATATGAATGATTTCTTAAATTTCACATTGCAATTTTATTGTACAAATACTTTGTTTTAATTTACCAGTATATCCTATTGTAGTTTCTCTTTATCCAACATTTTAGAGATGATTAATCTAGTTTTTAATTAGTAGTTAACTCAAGCCATCATGCTTTTAGCTATATCAACATCATTCTGTTTGTATTCATGCTAACATTCCTATCAAAATTTGCCTGCAAACTGCAGTTCTATTTAAAACATTCAATTTATGCCAATACTTGAGAGAGACTGTATGAAGCTATTGTCAGCTTCTCTACTTCAGAAATGCAATCAGCAAAACTATATTGATATCAGACTATCTGTTTTTTTAAATATGTTGGTGTATGATAAAGATAATCTAATTTGTGAATGAATAAATGTGTGGTTACTTTTTACAATGTGAAATAATGAATGCTTTATGCACAATAAAACTTAGGCCATTAAAATACTGGAATGTTTTGGGTGGGAGAGATTTTAATTTTGCAGCTTTTAATTTAATTTAATTTTTTTTTAAACCGAGACAGGAATATTCCATCTCCGCTACACTAGTGATTAATATGTAAATCTAGTATATATGCAGTATAGCAAAAATTATCTGCTCCTATAGTAGTGAACCAACCTCTTGAAGAATAAGATATTCACTTAAACACTAAAGTAGCAATACCAATAGTTGGAAAGGCTCAGTGAGTAGGGCATATTTTCTGTGTTGAAGATCTTAGTTTCAATACTTGGTCTTTCCAGATGGGTCTGCAAATGATATCTGTCTGAAACTCTAGAAAACTGTTGCCATATTTAAATGCTATTGAGCTCTATGAACAAATAGCTTGCTTTGGAATAAGTGTTTTTTTTTGGTATTCTTAAGAAACTTACATTCACAGTATGCAAAGAACATTCAGCAAGCCAAATGTAGCATCTACATTCCTCCATGATATTTCTTTATCATCTCATCTATAGACACTGTCCCAGATTTCACCCATTGTCAGTCCTTTTTAACTAACATTCAATACAGCCTTCCCATATGATGCAATTCATACACTGTTTCCCACAAGTGAAACTTTCCAGTATTTTGTAGGTATTGCCCTTTGCTGAGTACGCCATCATTATAAGTTCTGTGATCAAGTCTGTATAGTAGTCCTTTGGATTCAAAGAAGGAGCACTGGTACAATTATCTGTGGACACAAATGGCTCTGAAATCCCAGTCTGGAGGTGTAGAGTCTAACACAATGGGGGCACTGGAAATCCATTGCTGTTAGGCTATTGGGGGAGGCTACTGATGGAACAGGCCACCTGCCCAAGATCACCCAAGACCTCCCCGACACATTGAAATACCTCATGCTTCCTCACAACTGCTTACGCCCAACTGCTGTGCCAGATCACTTACTTTGTGAAGATCTAACAAGCAGTCTCGTAGGTTGCCAACTAAAATGAAGCCTCTGGGGGGAGGATCTGGCCTTCTGAGGCTCCATTTGCCCCCCTGAGGCTCTTCCCCAGCATGTTGCAGGCTAAAATGGAGCCTCTGGGAGGCAGATCTGGCCCTCCGCAGCCCTCCCCCAGCCTGTTACAGGCCGAAATGGAGATTCGGAGGGGGGCGGATCTGGCCCATGTGGCCTCCATTTTGGCCTGCATAGGGCTGAACAGAGCCTCAGAGGGCCAAATCCAGCCCCTGGATGCTCCATTTTGGCCTGGAGGAGGCCTCTGGATGTCCGAAGGGGATTCTGAAGGCCAGATCCGCTCCTCAGAAGCTCCATTCTGGCCAACAACGTGCAGGATGAATGTTGTAGAGCCTCTGCGGTTGTTCGTAAGGGCAAACAACTACTGGGGTTTATTTTTATTTTTTTGCAAGATTCATAGTTTTGGGCTGTGTTTGCAAATGCTAGGGGGCACTTATCATGTAGGTTCCAACGTTCGCTAATGGAATGTTCAACCCGGGGATTACCTGTAGTGACTTTTGGTTCTACAGGTACAGATAATTTAGCATGGACTGCTAAAGTAGTTTAGTCTTGTTCAGACTGATAATCAGGCTGATAATCTAATCATCTGATAATCAGAGCATAGCAGTATCTGAGAAATTGTTCAGCATCTATTGGAAATCACTAACTATCAGGAATGCACAGTCATTAGCAAAGAGGGTTTCTTGAGTGACTATATAGAAGCACTTTGTGCAGTCAAGTGGTGAAGGTCAAAGAGAGAACCATTCAATTGGTACCTGATATACAGTACCACGTAGACAAAATGTTATAACATGCAAATGAAAAATAGATTGAATAGAACTGGCTTTAGCACACAATCCTGTCTAACTCCATTGGAAATGACAAATGCAGCTGTTGTAGAGTGGCTAAATGAACCTCACAAATTTCCTTGGACATCAATAATGTCTCAAGATCCAGAGAGACTCCCTCTTTATATTGTTTAATGCTTTTGTAAGATCAAGGAAGATTGTAAAAAAGCGTGTTCTGCTCAGTGCATTTCTGGACACACCTCATGTCAAATAGCACTATGCTGTGGTCTCAATCCTGCTCAGCTTGCAGAAAACATTTGTAATTTCTTTATGTTGAGAAGAGGGCCCAACTACTTTTTAACAGCAATAAAGAATATATATGTTGCACAGTTTTTTTTAAAAAAGTGCAGTAATTTGCAGTTATATTTAAAATATAGACCCCATGACCATAACATCTGAACAAATGATACTTTTTTGCCCTCCCTCTCTCCCCTAAATCAGGTCCCTGTTTTTTATATATCTTGGATTAATAATTCTAGAGAACATGCCCATTATTTTTTACATATTGCTTTGTCTCAATGAAGATGTTTCCTACACAATGGATTTTAGTGCTGAGTGCTTTGGGAAAAGGGATTGCATGAATGTAATTTCTTCCATTAAATTTTTATTCTAATTTATTTTCCTGAAAGATACTGCTTACTATATTTAATAGCATAAGAAGAAAAACATTGTTTTGAGGAGGGAATTTTGGTGAAAATATTTTAAGAAAGAAAATATTTACCTGTTTTCCACATGTATTTTTCTCCTGAAAATTAAGAAGTTAGAACACATTTTAAATATGCTTTCGCACTTAGTACAACATGTAGTTTTACTTGTGGTGGTGTGAGGCGGTATGTCACTAAAATAGAATCAAATCAAAAAGAAATTACTAGGTTTTGTTTAATTCACAGTTCTGTAGGGTTAGTAACTCTACCCAAAAACAATAAAATCTTGGCAATTTCTTCATATATCATAAAAATGAATGGCCGATTTATCCGTATAGTATTAGGCAAAGAGTATGCCATGATTTCTGATCCACTGACAGCTGCAGCTTCTGTTCCTTTCTCATTCACCTCGATGCTTGCTCTTTGAAGAATCTAAAAAGAGTGGAAATGTAGGGAGATTTTTAGCAAGATGCTCACATTTCCTAACAATCAGTTTGCCTCTTCAATACAGATTTCCACGTAACTTACTGAAAATTGAGCATGCATACATTTTTTTTACTTATATGGAAGCAGCATCCTAAATCCACAGCTACAAACACTTTGTCTCAATAAGAACATAGTGGGGATACACCAGCATTGAACTTCAAAAGATAAACATTTTGTAGAAGGCAGATTAGAAAAAGGGAAATTAAAAGGGATAGTCAAAAAGATCAAATCTCTCCAGACTTCTGGATGTGATTGAGTCCCAAAAGTCACTAGGGTAGTTAATGAACACGGTTAAGGAAGTTATTAGCAGGAAGCAGGTTTCCTCTAGGACAGGAGTCCCCAACCTCTGCGGTTGGTAGCCTGGCTTTAGGGGTGGGGGGAGAGGAGAACTGGGCTGCATGAGCAGTGGTCTGGCACATGAGCATAAATTGAGGCGTGTGTGTGTGTGTGTGCACTAGTGCACTCCAACCCGCTACTTGTGCGAGTCACGAGGGGAGAGGAGAATTGGCCCTGCATCCCCATCTGCGGGATGCATGCAACATGTGAAACCACGCCCCTTCCGGTCCACAGAAAAACCTCTCTCCATGGAAACGGTCCCTGGTGCCCAAGAGATTGGAAGGGGTCACTGAACTATAAAATCCTGTTTCTTTTTTGTATTGCCTCCAGCTAAAGTAGCTAGCATGATGAAATAGAGAAACAAACTCTTTAGCAAGTGGGTGTCCAGTAAATGAATGGGTCTTCATGTTACTTGTTAAGTATGTTTGACTGAACAATATAGTCAGCTGCAGAATTAACACGTTTGGTTTTTTTACCTGTGATATTTTTGCAAATTTATGATTTGTGAGATGGCTTAGGTCTGCTTTATAAGAGAAAAGATCTTTAATTCCCAAATCCTGAAGCAGCTGATCCATGTGATATGTCTGATCTAGCTTGAAGCTTGGAAAGTAAATATCCATTTTCCTGTAATGTAAACGAATACAAGTGCAAGTTGAAGGTAAATGTGCATAGACTGACCTTTGCATATACCAAAAAAAAACCTGTGAAGATAAATAGTAGGCAGCAGAACATTTGCATATTGTTCCCTTCTTTCTGGAAGCTATGAAAATTTGAGCTCCAATGGTGGAAAAGCAATGCATGTGACAAGTCTTACTTGAATTAATTTGGATAAGTATAATTTGTGGAAGAGGAAGCTATATGAAAATTTCAGACTTCTGGATGGCTTTCACAAAAATGATGCAGAAGATCTTACAGAAGATATAAAGGTAAAGGTAAAGGTTCCCCTCTCACATATGCTAGTCATTTCCAACTCTAACGGTCAGTGCTCATCTTCCTTTCAAAGCTGAAGAGCCAGCGCTGTCTGAAGACGTCTCCGTGGTCATGTGGCTGGCATGACTAAACACTGAAGGCTGTTTCCTTCCCACCAAAGGTGGTCCCTATTTTTCTACTTGCATTTTTATGTGCTTCCAGACTGCTAGGTTGGCAGAAGCTGGGATAAGTAATGGGAGCTCACTCCGTTACGTGGCGCTAGGGATTCGAACTGCCAAACTGCCGATCTTTCTGATTGACAAGCTTAACGTCTTAGCCACTGAGCCACCACATCTCTATACAGAAGATATAGACCCTTCTAAATAAGTAAAAGTCAATTATTGTTTCTTAGTAGACTCAGTAACAGGGAACTCAATGGCTTTTCTTTATTTTTGATGAAGCAATATATTGTAAAGATTGAAAGGCTGTATTTGGCAAATTTCAATAGCCTATTCCCAGTTACTCCCTTTTCTTCCTCTTCTTGTCATTTCTACTGCCATTTTTCTGTTTGGCCATTTTAATTTGTACTACAGGATTTTGTAGCCAGGATTTTAGGAATCAAAAATGTGATGTGATTGTTATGACTTGTACCTGATCTTCATGGTCTGAAGCCAAGATTCCACAAGTTCATTGGTTAGATCGTCTTCAACAAACATATAATCAGCTTCCTTCACAGGCATAACAATCAGCATCTGCACACTTCCTTTGTATGGCAGCTTTATCACATAACACTGCAAGTTATGATCAAATGTGGAGGCAATCCTGTCTGTTTTGAACATCATTGGCACTTGAACAGTCCTGTAATTGTCTATGTAGAAAGTTTCCAGCTCTGTAAGTTTAGCAGAAAATGGATGTAGCCATTTGCCTGAGAATATAAAGAAATGCAATATGTTATTTTATATTGTGATATGTAATCCAGAATTATTGAGGGAAAATTCAACAGTAATCCAGGTATAAATCAGCCTGATTTACTTCAATTTAAAGATGAATTTCTATTCTTCCATAGTATGGCTGAAACTGTAAATCTATATTCCACTCCTATGATTGAATCTCTGGTTCCGATCCAATTACAGGGGCTAATTTGACCATTTCAAATGAGATTCCTTTTCATAAATAGGAGCTGCACATTAACCAAGTCTCTTGTTAGAGAAGTAGTGATTAATTATATGAATCACCAGCTCAATCTAGCCCTATTTCATTTTGAAATCCCGACAAATGCTACTGCTTATTTTTTCATACTGACTGGCTCCATGCATTAGTGTGCAGTTCTGCTTCAGTATCACAGATTAATACTGTGAATAATGCTCTCCAGAGGGTTAACAGCATTGCCCAGAGGATCACTGGTTGCCCTCTCCCCTCCTTGGAAGATCTTCATAGCTCCCACTGCCTTAAGAAAGTTCAAAACGTTCTTAAAGATCCATCTCATCCTGGCCATTCTTTTTTTTTTTTTTTGAACTATTACCATCTGGCAGACGGTACAGGACAATAAAAACAAGGACAAAGGCTGAAAAACAACTTTTATCCCAGATAAGTAACTATGTAGAATTCTACTGCATAGTGCAATACTAATGCCGTATCAGGGGTTTTCAATTCAATTGTGTAGGATGTGAAGGATGTGTGTTTTTGTTTTGTTATTGTTATTTTATAGTTTTCTTATGTATGATCATCTTATGTACAATGAAGATGGCATTTAATTTCATTGTACGAGGTGCAATGACAATAAAGTAAACTTAACTGTAGTGTCAGTGAGCTCCATGATCAAATGGAGACTTAAATCTGAACTTCCCACCACTTGAGAATAATCCTACTTAGTACATTCATATGAATGAAAATTCATTCATGCATATCTAACTATTATCCTGCTCTAACCATTTCTTAGTTCTGGTGCCACCTACTTTGTTTGCAATGCCAAGGCAGAACATGGCCTCAAGTGAAAAGGGAGTGGCACCACATTTGATATCTATGCTATTGACCAGTTTTCCTTCCCTATTGGGGATTCAAAGGTCTCCCATTCCACGCCATTCCCAGCACAACTTTGTGGGATCAACAAGACTTCTTTGAATTACTAGGGGAGGCAAAACCAGAGGCTCCATCACAATACATTTTGGTCTCTTAAAAGCTATTGCCTTATTGTTCAATGTGATTGTGCCAATTCTCCCTACCCCCATCCACCAAGAAATGTTTAGTTACCTCCTTGTAACCTCCCGCTACAATGGGTGCCATCCTGCATGTTTTCCAATTGCTTAAAACTCACCGAAGCCTCTAGGATTTAAACCGCCCCTTTATGTTCAAGATAGCAGATGTACTCATCCTCCCTCATCTCCCAGCAACACTCTTTATTGCAACTTTGCAATTAGAAAAGAATCAGAGCAAGAGCTAAAAATAGAGAAGTGAAATTAGCAATATTTAATTGCAATAGGCTTTTTAGTTGCCATGGAGCTCTTTTCAAATATTTGACAGGAAACAGCCTATGCTGGAAATATCCTTCTGGTCCCATTCACTCCCCTTTTTTTGGGCTATGAAAGTGATCGAGAAATGAAATTCATGATATTCATTAAAAACAAATAGAAATTCAACAATATACAACCCATGTAAGGCAATACTTAATTGACCCTCCAAAGAAAATTGCAAGAAGAGGTATAGACAACTAGACAACACAGATTCAACTGTAGAGACCTTCAAATTTCTAGGTTCTGTCATATTTCAAGATCTATAATGGACACCTAACATCCAAAACATTATCAAAAAAGCACAACAAAGAATGTTCTTTCTGCCTCAACTCAGGAAGCTGAAACTGACCAAGGAGCTGCTGATAAAGTTCTACAGAGGAATTATTGAGTCTATCATCTGCACATCTTTGATTCTGCAACCCAACAAGACAGACACAGACTTTAGAGGATAATCAGAACTGCAGAAAAAACAATTACTACCAAACTGCCTTCCATTGAGGACCTGTACACTGCATGAGTCAAAAAGAGGGTGGTGAAAATATTTACAGACAACTCACATCCTGGACACAAACTGTTTCAACTCCTACCCTCAAAACAATGCTATAGAGCACTGCACACCAGAACAACTAGACACAAGAACAGTTTTCCCCCGAATGCCATCACTCTGCTAAACAAATAAATCCTTCAACATTGTCAAACGATTTAGTAAGTCTGCACTACTATTAATCTTCTCATCCTTCCTATCACCCATCTCCTTCCACTTATGACTGTATGACTGTAACTTTGTTGCTTGTATCCTTACTATTTATATTGATTGTTTCCTAGTATGATTTGAT
>JANHFT010001547.1:38585-51596 GCA_032467955.1 Pseudoxenodon macrops
ATATTGGAACAGTGCTATTTTATTGTGAGTTGGACTAAGGAGAAATTTCCTAAGGGTGAGACCAATCAAGTTGGCCACGTCCACCCAGTCACATGACCAAGCCATGCCCACCAAGTCACGCTCACAGAATTGGTAAGGAAATTTTTGGGATTTCACCACTGATTTGAAGTGATCTAAATCGGGGACACACACACACTGGCCAGATGTTCCTCCCTAACCTCTCCTTTGTACTGGAACAAACTCCGAGGAAAAGCACAGACCGGCCTACGGGTCTCCCAGCTGTTGAGATCCTATCAATGCATAGGGGAGCCCTCGCTTTCCATTTGTCTTATGAACAACCACCCCTTTGAGAAGGGAGTCAAGCAAATGAATCTAATGAGGGTGTTGTTTGTTGCACTTAACACCAGCCCATAAAGATCTAAAAGAAATTGGTTGTTACAGGATTGTGTTCGGGGCAGTCCCCGCCGTCCTATAATTACTAATTCCTCGGATCAAATTGTTTGGATGTAGCACCCACCCACATCTCTAGAAACGGAGACCCTTTTCACCAAGGAGGCAGTTGACAGGCTGAACAAAAGAAGGGCGCTTCTGTGTGTGTGTGTGTGTGTGTGTGTGTGTGTTAAGAGGCGGACCCAGATGGAGAGGAGAAAAAAAAAATCCAGCCCCTGGACAGGTTAACAAAAGAACAGCCCACTGCCCAGAGAGGCTGCGGAACTCCCGCTAATCAGCTGTTAACAATTCCGCATTTGCATCGGGATAATCAGTGTTCAGTACAGGTCCAGGTGATTCAAAATGGCATTCTGTTCCTGATTTCTGCCTTGTTTGGACTTGGCTTTTTCACGGACGTTATTTAGAAGAGTGTAATCCAGCTAATGAGGTAGCTTTTTAGCGGAACCGGCTGGCAGATTCCGTATCTGCAGAGGCAGCTTGAAGCTGCACCCAGCCTCTCTCAGCTTCCCGAGAGGCTTTTCAAAATTCAATAAATAACATCTGTAGGCGATGTTGGGTGCAGACCTCGCAGAGTGCGTCATAACACTGAGCTGGCAGAACAAAGAAACCATGACGACTGCCAAGTCTCTATGGCAACCGCAGCGAAGCTTGGAGAGGATAATAGCACATCAATCACTGTCCAAAAGAACTTCATTATCAGCAACGGGGGAAAAAAAAGAAAAACCCTTTAGAATCTGTTTAGCGTGTAATGTAGGCTTACTCACCTCAAAGCCTTGCTCTCGAGCAAAAGAGGCAGCTTCCTGAAATGATAACAACAACAACAACAATAATAAAAAAGCAGCAGTTAATTATGAAGTGCTAGATAATAAAGAAACAATGTATTTGGAAGGGGCTTCAGGCAGTCCCCGTTTTACAGAGTTATCTTAGTCCGGCCACATGCAAACCCTTCAGTTACTTGAATTGAAATGACCCCTGGGTGTGACAGCAGGGACGTGTGTCAACGCCTTTCACACATGATGGAAATAAAATGCAGGTTTCCCCCTTCATGGGCAGCGTCAGGATGGACAAAGAGGACGAACCACTTTGATCATGGCTAATCATGGCAATGAGGCTTCCCAGCAACCGTAGCTGGGAATTTGCGTTAGATGCAACCCGAAGTTGCAACGGTGGCTCAAATCAGCTCTACCTTACGCAGTTTATAGAGTCACAACCTGATCTTGTATCGTACGGTATGAGTTTGGCTGACAGCAACCACGTTGGGCGAATGACCGTGTGATGACAGCACACATCAAGGAAGATGACCTCTCATGTCCAAATATTTGTAGCTGTGATCCAGGACAAGGCGTCCCTGCTCAAGGCTTCAAACTCATATTGCAGATAAAAATGCCCGCTGTGGAGTTACAGATAAAGCCATGCATGGAAAAGGGCTCTCGTTGGATCGTTAAACAGCCAATGGTGATGGCAGGAGCAACGAGTTTAGCAAACTTTCCTAGAGATGCTTGGAGTGCTACGTTTAGACATCTCGAGATAGTTTCCTGAATGGAAGCTGCTGCCTTGGAATCTCCTTCAGTGCATAGGAATTCCCAGGTTGTCAAGTCAAGAAGGCCACACAGGTGCCGGCAATCAAAACATTGTGATGTTACTTCCAGAAGAAGAAAATAAACGTGAAAGCTTCCACACAGATTGTCTCTGTACACCAGGGGTGTCAAACTCGATCTCACTGAGGGCTGCATCAGGGTGATGTTTGACCTCGGAGGGCCAGGTGGGGTGGCCAGGGGTGGGCGTGGTTATGGTGGGTGTTTGACACAGGCTCAAGATGTGCTTTTCCCCTTCTCTTCTTTCTTTTCACAGTACAACTCGGCCTCCAGAAGCACTCTGTAGGCCAAAAACGGGTCGCACAGACACCACGTGAGGCCCTTGTGTGGCCTGCGTTTGGCCTCCCCAGCCCTCCACTGGCCAAAAACGGGCCACACAAGGGCCTCGCAGGGTATCCGTGCGACCTGTTTTTGGCCCACACAATGCTTCTGGAGGTGGTTGAGGCTGGAAACGGGCGTTGTGGGGCTCACACGCGCCCCCCTGCAACCTGTTTTGGCCAGCAGAGGCACCATAGGCCCGTCCTTTGATATTTCCAGACCGGCCCTGCAAGCCAGATTTAAGCACCCTGCAGGCCAATCCGTCCTGCGGGCCTTGAGTTTAATACCCTGCTGTACACAAATGTTTTGCCTAAGATGCAAATGCATATGAGTCCCCCCCACCACTCTAGAAATAACAGCACTCCAAGTTCTAACTGTGACCTATGATTAGAAGAAGGAGTCCATCCAACCAACCAATACTCTATCCTCCCAACAGGTTGAGAAAGCAGGTTTCTCTTGTTTTAAAATAAAAAAGATATTAAAAACTAGGGAAATGTAGAAGAAGAAAATGAGAAAAGGATATTATAAAAGGGCAAAAGTGAAAGGCAACAACAACAACCACAACAACAACAACAACAAAAGAAAAATATCTAAAGAAGCAACTTCTGGTTATGAAAACGGGTCTCTTGACCCACAAATGGCTTAGAGAACTATACGCAGCTCCTCTCAGCCACAGTAACAAATAATTAGGGTTGATGGGAATTGATCAAAGAACCAATCAATGGACCAAAGAAGCATATTCAATAGATGCAGGGTATTGATATTTTCCCTGCATAATCCCCATTTAATGAAATAAATAGCTTTAGGCAAAATAATTGCTTTCTCTCATCATCCCTCATGGTGTACAAGCACACTATACACACAACGTCACCACATGCCTTTGACAAAATACAACGTGGAGACCTCCCCGTTGTCCCTTCCTAAAATCCTCCTTTTATTTTTGCCACTTCAGAAATTCTCACATTTGAAATTGCAGCCTTCCAATACTACCTCCCCCAAAAATGTTAACTAGCAACGCCGGATATTAAAAATGCATTATGAAGTTGCAGCTTTCTATACAACTACGATATGTGCATAATGTGCACTTAGAAATAGTATGTAGAGAGTGAGCCATGCTGAACTGCTTTCTGTCATGTAAAGATTCACAGTCATCCAGGCTTATGGTTGTCCCAAAGGTGCTTTTTCAGGAGGCAACTGGACTTTCTTTTTTTTCTCTTTGAAGACATTTCGCTTCTTATCCAAGAAGTTTCTTCAGCTCTGACACTATCCTGTCAGAGGTGGTTAGAATGCAGTACTGCAGGCTACTTCTGCTGACTGCCACCAATTTGGCAGTTCAAATCCCACCAGGCTCAAGGTTGACTCAGCCTTCCATTCTTCCAAGGTGGGTAAAATGAGGACCCAGATTGTTGGGGGGCAAGAGGCCGACTCTGTAAAACCGCTTAGAGAGGGCTGTAAAGCAGTGTGAAGCTGTATATAAATCTAAGTGCTCGTGCTCTTGCTCTTGCCATTTGGGAATGCTTTCTGTCATGTTAACATGTACTTTCGTGTATCTTTACAGATAATGCAATTACCAATTAATGAGGGAGGATCTGGTTTTCTGAATCTGGTGTTATATATCATCATGCTTATCTACCGTCAAGTAGGAAATACAGGAAGCCAACAATTAGTGTTCATTTTCTGATTTGGGTAACTTCTGCATATGCATATACAGGTAGTCCTCACTTAGTGACGTTTGCCCCCCCAAATCATATGACTGAACCTCAGGGGCTCAGCAACCATGCTGCAGTCACGTGACTATAGTTTCAGGGCAGTTTTGGTGAACACTGGCCATTTTTTGGTTTGCGGCAAAACCGTACCCAATCATAAGTTTACTTTACGACTACGGCTTTTGCTTAACGACTGCAGTATTTGATTAGCCACTGCAAAAAACAAAAACAAAAAAAGATTGTAAAAGTTTTATAACCATGATGGGCGGCCTGCATTATAGCTGTTAAATTGAGCACTATGTATATTCTAAAGCTCTGATATCTTTGGAAATAATTCTGCCAGTTAGAAAGTTATTGAATGCAATGTCTAAAAAAATCAGCCCCGTTTCCCATGCCGAATTGACTTGATGGAGAAAACCAACTTTGAAAGCTGAGAGGGGAAAAAAAAAAAATTACAATATGGAAAAAACGGTATGAATAGTGAGGTATAGATTTTGGACCAACTGACTGATGATGAAGATGAATTTTTAAGATAACTTTGTTTTAAAGGTAAATAGCATTTATAACCCAATGGAAATATTTACAATTACAACATTTGTTAGCAACATCGGACCATCAGTACTTTCAACTTCTAAAACACCTGAGGTACTTGAACAACTTGTTAAATCCTTTAAAATGAAAAAAAAAACAACCCACCCCACCATGATTTAATAGATACTTGTTACAATAAATCAATTTGATATGCAGATATTAAGAACTGAGTGGAATTAAAAAACGGAGAAAATGGTGGATTATATAAATATGATTATCTTATCGGTTTCTCCACAGTCTCAGCAGCTGCTCTAGGGGAGCCCTCAATCCTCCAGAGAAGATTTTCTGGTATGAAGAACTTCTGTTACTAACTACGCCGGTTGGTCTCTCGGAATTACACTCACAAATTTCTACACTAGCAGAAATTCACTAACAAGGTATCCAAATCTTCTCTGTATTTTCAAAAACGGAGGATCGCCCAAATACTTTTTTAGTTTTATCGTTCTGAAAAAGAACCTATAATGATGCCGTAGATGGAAAGCGTTACCTATAACAACATAAGGGCCATGAAATATTCTGGGCCTATTTTTCCCTCCAAACCATGGAATTTTCTTCTATATTTTATGATTCTTCTATTATTATTTTTTTGAGGCCTTTGAGCTATGAGTTGAGGCCATTGAACGATGGTGCTGGAGAAGACTCCTGTGAGTCCCTTGGACTGCAAGGCAATCCAGCCGGTCAGTCCTAGAGGAGATCAACCCTGACTGCTCTTTAGAAGGCCAGATCCTGAAGAGGAAACTCAAATCCTTTGGCCACCTAATGAGAAGGAAGGACTCCCTGGAGAAGAGCCTCATGCTGGGAACGATGGAGGGCAAAAGAAGAAGAAGGAGACGGCAGAGAACCAGGTGGCTGGATGGAGTCACTGAAGCAGTCGGCCTGAGCTTAAATGGACTCCGGAGGATGGTAGAGAACAGGAAGGCCTGGAGAAATGTTGTCCATGGGGGTCGCGATGGGTCGGACACGACTTCGCAACTAACAACAACAATATAGCCAGGAAAAGGGTAGTTGGTGGATTACCTGCTACAATACTTTTGGGCTGAAACTCAAGGCAATGAGCGGCTGTGACAATCCACTTTTCATTGAGGATGGTGCCTCCACAGAATCCTTTCCCTTCAGAATTGAGCAAATAAACCTGGGAACAAGGGGGAAAGAAACATATCAAGTCAAGTATCGTTGGTTACGATCGGAGCAATTCAATGATTGAAAAAGAAAACCAAAATTTTGGTGATGAAGTTGAGATGACCTCGTGCCTGTGGGCTTCCGGAAAGCTTCTGGTGGAACATGATGGGAGACAGACAGGATCCCAAACTATACTTGCCAATGGCCTGGTCCTTTAGAAACCTGCATTTTGGCCAGCGCAAATGAATATCTTAGCAGATGATAGCACCTAACTAACTTTGTCTAAGTTTGGAAGCTAAGCAGAGGCAGGCCTGGCTAGTATTTGGATGCAAGGTTACCAGAAAGTTCTGGAGCTGTAAGCTACACCTAGGAAGTATCTCAGAAGAAAACTTCCATATTGTTGTTGTGATGTAGCTGTGCCCATGAAGTCATCAAGAGTTGGCTCTGAAGTTGAGTTGGGATGAGTTGAGTGTGAAACTCGACTGCAAGTAAATGTTGACTTCTGAGTATTCTGTAAGCAGGGGGTGAAATGTTACCGGTTCGGACCGGTTCACCCGAACTGGTAGTAAAAATGCTTCTGGTTCCCAGAACCGGTAGTAAAAATGCTTTTTAAAAAGTTTTTAAAAAAAGGTTCCAATGATCGCACGGCACAGCTGATTATGACAGCTGATAAATCTTTTTTTTAAAACGTTTGCATTGTGTCGGAGTCAGTTGTGTGGCTTTTGTGTTGTTTGTGTATGAAGTGTGAAAGTTAGTTTTTGAGCTCACCCGGTCACATGACCAGCAAGCCACGCCCACCAAGCCACACCCACAGAACCAATAGGGAATTTTTTTTTAGATTTCATCACTGTCTGTAAGGGCCTCCAAAGTGTTTTGAAGCCTTGTAGATAAAATACCCAGGTTATTTTTGGCCATTCACAAAATATCAGCATTTTTGGGTTAGCAACAATAACCAGATTTTGGATGGATCTTAACCCATTATCCAAAGAGCTCCCTGTACAGTACAGGAAAGTCAAGGCGATTTTATTACCGCATCATTTTTCTTTTTCCAAGGAGGGTTATAAAATGCTATAAAATAGCTCAAGCCATGAATGAATGTGTTCAAGAAAGAACAAAGAGAACATAAGCTGTTCCCAATCCATCAGAATGTGCTTTTATTATATTACGATGGGTAATATTCTTAGAAACGGGTCTCCGTTCTTTTCAAATAGCAACGAGAAGAGTCGCCTTTAGATGGCACCAAAGCGAAATGAACTGGGCAAAACGTAATTTATGTCATGAACTCTCCTGCAAAGCTCTGGTAGCATTTGCATAGGACTTTGGGACTATCAGGGGATGCGGTGGCTCAGTGGCTAAGACGCTGAGTTTGTTGATCAGAAAGGTTGGCAGTTTGGCGGTTTGAATCCCTAGCGCCGCATAACGGAGTGAGCTCCCGTTACTTGTCTCCCAGCTTCTGCCAACCTAGCAGTTCGAAAGCAGGTTAAAAAATGCAAGTAGAAAAATAGGGATCAGCTTTGGTGGGAAGGTAACAGCGTTCCGTGCGCCTTCGGCGTTGAGTCATGCCAGCCACATGATCATGGAGACGTCTTTGGACAGTGCTGGCTCTTCCGCTTTGAAACGGAGATGAGCACCGCCTCCTAGAGTCAGGAACGACTAGCACATATGTGCAAGGGGAACCTTTACCTTTACCTTGGGACTATAAAGATAGTGTGTGTTTTAATGCAATTTTTTTCTGCCGTGTCCTTGAATTGAGTGCTTGGAGGAAAAAGGGACACGGTTGCGTTAATTAACCTGGTGCATTAATCCAGAGGAAATAATAAAATCACTGAGTGGCTGAAGACTGTTGAATAGAAGCAATTGTTCAATCTGGTTAGTTTGGGGGCAGAGAATTGCAAATTCCCAGGAAGAACCAAGGAAGGAAGGTGAAGATAATGAAACTGTAAAGGACTAAGTGAGCCAGAGGTGGGTTCCTACTGGTTCGGACCGGTTCTACCGAGTAGGTAGTAGGCCGTTTGTGACGTCACGGAGCCGGTTCTGGTCCGTGGATGGCGTCATCTCTTTTTTTGGGGAAAGAATTTGGGGAAAATTTTTTATTTTTATTTTTTGGGGTTTTTTTTCTCTCTTTTTGTGCGCATGCACAGAAGCTGAGTTTCTGGCACTGCGTATGCATCGCCATCTTGTTTTCACCCTTTATTTTGAATTTTTCAGATTTTTTTTCTACTGCGCATGTGCGCGCCCACAAGGCATGGGAGGCAGTGAACCGGCGGTGAGGTAACTTAGAACCCACCCCTGAAGTGAGAGCTACCTATCACTCAACATCATTTCTCTGAAACGTCCCTGATGGAGAGCAGCAACTCTGGAGCAATGATGGACAGGTCTCAATGTCCTACCTGCCAAGGAACTTCTCCTTTCTTGCTATCCATGCCGCCAACCACTCGTATATTGGTCGAGAGATGAAAGGAAACCTGAGTGTGGTTGTAGCTTTCTTCCCAGTCCTCAGTCGCATTGGTTGAGGAGATCCAGTCATCAAATGAGTTGGATGGACGGGAGCGAGTGGATGTACTCTTGGCTTCTGGAGCTTGGATCTTTCCACAGGGAAAGAGCACTGAAGAAGACACCAAAGGGGAGAAAAACAGTTGGGGAAATTGCCAGCCAGGCGGGAAGGAAGAGTCAAGCGAGGGTCTAGCTTGGAATCCTTGTGCAGCCACAAGCAGCATAAGCCTGACCTTCCCCAAGACTCATGAAACCTTATCTGGCTATTCCTAGAAGAAGGCAAGTAATCTGGGGAGATTCTTGCAATACAGGTAGAAGTCCATAAACTTGCTGACTCAAGGTATTGAGCCTGAGAAAAACTGGGCTTCTGAAAACCTTCTTGTGAACCAAAGATGAAGCAAGATCATCCGTTACATTCCAAGAGGATTTTCATCGATTGGTAAGGAGATCTGTTGTGAATCTTAAAAGAGTTCAACAACACAAGTAAGAAAATAGCTACTCCAAAGCTCAACAGTTGCTTATCTTTCATCTACCACCCCTTGAAGGTTAGGTTGAAGGTCAGTTGGTTGCCTTCTGGCTACTTTTGTGTTTCTGAGCCAACCTGTATTAGAGTGATCGATGTCAGGCACGGATCCTTGGTTGTTTGGGTTCCAGAGGTAAATCTGTCAGATCCTAAAGAGGAAACTGTGTTCCGGCCTCAGAATCCTGGGTTTCAGATGGAATAAATAATTTTCCCCATCCACCAAAGGGTAGAACCAAAAGGACATTGGGAACTTCCATTAGACAAGCGTTTCTCAACCTCAGCATCTTTAAGATACTGACTAGGGAATTCTGGGAGTTGAAGTCCAGAAATGCTGGCTAGGGAATTCTGGGAGTTGAAGTCCAGAGATGCTGGCTAGGGAATTCTGGGAGTTGAAGTCCAGAAATGCTGGCTAGGGAATTCTGGGAGTTGAAGTCCAAAAATGCTGGCTGGGGAATTCTGGGAGTTGGTCCAGAAATGTTGGCTGGGGAATTCTGGGAGTTGAAATCCAGAAATGTTGGCTGGGGAATTCTGAGAATTGAAGTCCAAAAATGCTGGCAAGGGAATTCTGGGAGTTGAAGTCCAAAAATGCTGTCTAGGGAATTCTGGGAATTGAAGTTCAGAAATGCTGTCTAGGGAATTCTGGAAGTCCAGAAATGCTGGCTAGGGAATTCTGGAAGTTGAAGTCTAAAAATGTTGGCTGGGGAATTCTGGGAATTGAAGTCCACACATCTTAAAGGTGTTGAGGATAAGAAACACTGCATTAGACCACCAACCACTGGTTGACCATGGTGAGAAACAAAATGTTGGATTAAAAACGCCTCTAGACTCCACCACGAAGATACCGTTCTGCGTACTTTTTTGCATCTTTTTGCAAATTTTTGCAGCGCTTTCCAACGTTTGCCCTACCTGTTGGTTCACAGGTTTTCATGTCTTCGTTCAGCCTGTATCCTGCTGCGCAGGAGCAAACGGCTCTTCCGACTTCGTTATCCTTGCAAAACTGTTTGCACCCTCCGTTCTTGGTTTTGCAGGTAGCATCTAAATTGGAAGAGATCAGATATTCCACTCCAAAGTGCTTTGGAGAGGTGATTGCCAGGAGAAGGCGCTAACGGTGGGGGAGGGGGAAGGGGGGGAAGAAGAGGATGGACAGCAACAAAGTGGATGGATTCGTTTGTAATGGTCATGAGTGCATTTTTGGGTGCTCTGAAGGACCAAGTTGGGGACAGGTTATCATTGAGAAAATTGATCTCAACGGTGACTAATAATGACTTGATAGGACATAGTCCAGGGGCATTTCTCAGGTGACCTTGAGGACACAGGTAAACCTCCAAGTGCTTCAAGGTCCCTCTAAAAAGGGATGCAAAGGACCAGCTGTCTGCAAGGAGTATAAATCCTTCCATTCCCCACCAGATATTAAGATGATACAATGTACGGCAAAACGATGAGAACGTTTAGAACTGAAGGATGCCAGTAGAAGTTATGTGTTAGTAAAACTAAAAATGAAAATGTAATTATTAGGAACAATATTGTTACGTTTGTTTGCATTGAATGGCATGACACCCAGGAATCAAACCATTCCCGCACTGAGATGTATAAAAATAAAAATAAAAACTTTATTAAAAAATAATAATAAAAGGGATGCAAAGGACCAGCTGTCTGCAAGGAGTATCAATCCTTCCATTCCCCACCACTCAGTCAGAGCTGAAGAAGCTTCTTGGGTGAGAAGCAAAACGTCTTCAAAAGAAAAACCAGAAAATCCAGTTCAGTGGGGAGTTCCTCTTACTTTCCCTACTAGTTCGCATCGTGTCAGAAGTATGCATTTTGCCACCGTCACATCCAGGTAAAAACCCTCTGTGCATGTGCAGAAGGCTTTGCGCATGCGTAGAGGGTTCTTTTCTAGCTGCTTTCAAGCAGCGGCAACCAGAGGAGTGGGGGCAAATTTCCGCCACAGGTTCGGGCGAACCACTGGTCCAGTTGAACTCCTGAAAAAGCACCTTTGGCCCAACCATGACCTGTATGAGTGTGAATTCTCTACAGACACCTAAGTACTAATTTTAGGGCCCCAAATAGTTTTGCCGTTGGCTGAAAAGGAAAAGAGAGTAGGGGAGAAGCTTCCATATGAGCCATAACAAAAGGAGAAGATGAATGTCTCAACGTACCGAGTTCACAGCTCTTTCCATCAAAACCACCTGGACACCAACAGGTATAATCGTTCGTGTCATCTTTGCAGCGGCCTCCGTTCTTGCAGGGATTGGGGTCGCATTGATCTCCGTCTTTGAAAGAGAGAATGGACAATGAACGCAGAGTGGCTGACTCCGTTCTGGTTTGATTGACCGCTTTTCAGGATTCCTGTCCATTTAATCCACAAGATTGCCTGATCTCTTCTGAGTGGATTTTTTAATTATTATTATTATTTTGGAACGAGGAGCTTCGTCGTCCCATTAAAATGAGAAGGGGAAAAAAAATAAATCGCTTACCAATATAGACTGTCCAAAATGTCATCTGCAAAGAAAGCAGAAAGGTGGAATTCAAACTTTTAAATATATCATTTATTTTTAATAGATGATGATGATGATGATGACTGCATTTTTAAAATTTCTGTACAATTTCACAAGGTTCTTTGCGAGTGCGTAATTTGTATTGCTTCCTTGCTGTATTCGTCCAGAGTTGTTCTTTTGATAGGGGTGATTTACAAATACTGCAAATCAATGAAATCTTTAGAAAGAGCTAATCTCCGACTTTGATCGAGAGATATTGAGAGCGTTTTAAACCAAGAACAGGAGCTACATCCTAGTATGGTATATATTTATTCAGAGATAGGAAAGATGGTGGAAAAGAAAAAAAGAGAGAGAGAGAAAGAAAGAAAGAAAGAAAGAAAGAGAAGAAAGGAAGGAGGAAAGAAAAGGAAGGAAGGAAGGAAGGAAGGGGAAGGAAAGAGAGAGAGAAAGAAAGAAAGGGGAAGGAAAGAGAGAGAGAGAGAAAAAAAAGAAGGAAGGAAGGAGAGATAGAAAGGAAGAAAGGAAGGAAAGAAGGAAAGAAGGAAGGAAAGAGAGAGTGAAGGGGAAGTAGGAAAGGAAAGGAAAGGAGGAAAAAGACATAACTTTATCTTGATGCAAAGATAAAATCTACATAAATAAGAACTGAGAGCTATTAGAATGTAGGATCCCAAACGCTACAGCAGAAAGATTATCAACAATTTTGGCATCAGAGGGAATGGCCACTTCTCATGTCCACCAAAATTAGAAAGTTGACCGAGCAACTAAAGAAAAAACAAAGTCTATTTCAGGACAATAATATTTGTTTAAAGGACCTCAGCCTGCAAAATCCAGTTCTAATTCCGAGCTGTTTTAGCAGACATCTTGTCTCTTGCACAAGTAACATTCCTGGCTGTTTAAATATATTTCTCTGAGCCTGGAGCACATTCTAACTTCTAAATAAATATTACCAACCCTCTACAGATTTAACACAAAGAGTATTTCTGCAGAAGCCAGGAATCAGCTGACCTGAAAGCTCGCCTACCTAAACCCCCATCAAAACTCCAGATTTCCCACCAGGTGAGACTCACCGTTTTCTCATCGTTTTCGAAAATTTCTCTCGCTTCTTCGTAGCTACACAGTTCTTCTATGCATTCTCGTTCCAGATTCCCTTGGAGCACTTCTTCAAGTCGCCCCGTGTTGAATCTCCTGTATCGGTGCAAAACCGTGCTTGCTTCGTCCTGATTTATAAAAACTTCAGGATGCCAAGGAAGAAGGAAGGAAGGAAGGAAGCGGGAGTCAGAGAGATACTGTTAGGATCATCCCCGACCAATTCAACCCCGAGATTGGGACGAGGCTGTATACTTAGTCTTCGACTTAAGACTGGAATTGAATCTGGGATTATAGTTTTGTGGTCGTAAATCAAGGTATCATCCTGACCGCTGATTGGACTGAATGGGTCTGCAGGCTCGCGTTCAAAATCCGGTTGCTGTCACCGTATGCTTGACCGAAAACTAATCATCCGCTCCCCGCAATAAGATTAATAATTAAGCTTCCAGTTGTGACCTGTGACTTCTTTGTCCAGGATAAAGTAGACCAATCCAAGCAGCCAAAGGCTGAACTTCCTAAATGAAAACAGAGGTTCCTTCAAACCATATTTGGTATGGAGGTTCTCCGTCCTCCAGGTCATGGTTGTCCCAGAGGTGCTTTTTTTCAAGAGGCAACTGGACTTTCTTGTTTTTTCT
>JANHFT010001547.1:75762-85933 GCA_032467955.1 Pseudoxenodon macrops
AGTTGCCTTCGGAAGTTGTGGGAGCTTCATCCCTGGAGGCTTTCAAGAAGAGACTGGACTGCCCTCTGTCAGAAATGGGACTTCCTGATAGGGAGAACAATCAACCCATGGAACAGAAGTTGCCTTCAGAAGTTATGGGAGCTTCACTGCTGGAAGCTTTCAAGAAGAGACTGGACTGCCCTCTGTCAGAAATGGGTGTAGGGTCTCCTACTTGGGTGGGGGGATTGGACCAGATGATGTACAAGGTCCCATCCAACTCTGTTCATCTGTAATAATTTAGAGCGGCCAATGGTTGCTCCAAGATCAATGATTTCCCTCCCATCCTTGAAAAAAACAGAAATCTTTTTTTTTTTAAGTTTTCCCAAAGCTACCGAGAAAGACTGAAGAGGCCCACAAATGTTTTTTGCCATCCTTCACTCTCTCCTGCTAACACCTCCAGGCACTGATTTCAGAGAGAACAAGAAGAAACAAAACATCTAAGATCCGGATGACTTACCAAATCACAGCAAGCGTGCATTTTCCTTCTTTGAACTCCTCTACAAGCTTTTCCTCCTTCGGTACAAAGAGCGGCAGTCTGGATCACTTAAATAAATGATTAGGTCAAAATTGTGCAGGCGGGTCGGATTTATTATGATTGCGGTTCATCGCACAGCCAGCCAGATGTTTAAACGGGACTTGGCGCTTTAATCTACCTCTCGAGTCCTTCTCGAGGACCTGGGAATAGACAGTAGCTGTGGTTCAATAATATTAAAGGTATTGTACCGATAAAGGAGAATATTTGTAATGGTATTATATTGCAGGATGTAAGCTGTTCCTGAATAAAGCTGCCTTTTGCAATTGACCGGTGGGGATTTTGTCAATTCCGATGGCGTTCAAGTTTTATTCCAGATGTTTGGGGACTGCAACCGAGGCATCTATTACTATTACTATTACATTTGCTTTATTTGGCCACAGTTATTCTACTTAGTAGACTTTTCCATCCCAACAGTTGGAATCTGATCTCAGAGAGCACCTCAGTCCTTCTCCTCCTCTTCCTCTTTCTCCTCCTCCTCCTCTTCTTCTTCTCCTCCTCCTCTTCCTCCTCCTCTTCCTCCTCCTCCTCCTCTTCCTCTTCCCTCTTCCTCCTCCTCCTTCTCTTCTCCTCCTCCTCTTCCTCTTCCTCCTCCAGTTGTGAGTGCTCCAACACTGGAAGTTTTTTTGAAGATGTTGGATAACCATTTGTCTGAAGTGGTGTAGGGTTTCCTGCCTTGGCAGGAAATTCTATTCTGTTCTGTTCTGTTCTGTTCTGATTAAGTAAATTGATATAGAATGAAACAAGTGAAATGTAAGAAGATGTAAAATGAATTCAGGATTACTGGAATACCATCCCAGGAAAAATGGAAAGGCAGCAAAGGAAGGAGGAAAGGAGAGGAGAGGAGGAGGAAAGGAGAAGACGTAGTAAGGGAGGTGGGGATGAGAGAGGAAGGAAGTAAGAAGGAAGGAAGGAAAAGAAAGAGGGACTGCAAAACTTGGAAAGGTAGGATGGTAAAAAAGTAACCTTGAAGTAAAAAATAATAATGAATGAGATGAGTTGAAATGTAAATGTATTTGTTATGTAAAAATAGAAGAAATATGAAATGTGAAGATAAAATATGTAACTGTCTGTATGGTAAATAAAATGTAAAAACTTTTTTTGGGAGGGGAAAAAAAAGCACGCTTATCCATCTCAGAAGGATTTGGGCCTCACTGTCGGAATCCTTCCCCACCCTTTTCAAGAGCAAAGCAAGATCCGAGTAGGTGCACCTCGTAGACTTAAGGGATAATTGCTTTTTATTCCACCCTCTTTCTTTTCGGCTCCAACAGGATCCTCATTAGCTGTCCCCCTCCTCTCCTCCCCTCACCTCTCCATGACCCCCTCCACTAGGTGCCTGGAGGAGAAGCTGCCAGAAATGTGTCAGTCTAAAATTGGCTGTAGAAAGCAGCGTTTCCTCTTGGTAGGTGTCAAAAGTGAAGTCCAATTAGAACCTTAGATATCCACTTGCAGAGGGAGAAAAGCAGCAGATGGCTACCGGGTTGTGGGTGGGTGGGGGGCTTCTAATAGAAGGAAGGGGGGAGGGTGAAATGCATTTGCTTTCCTTCCGTCGCCATTCAATATTTTCCCGTTTGATCCAGACGTTCGGAGAAAGATGGAGCGACGGAGCGACGGCCAAGGAGACAGAAACAGTCTGCAGTCTGCTGGCACGGTGTCCATGGGTAGGGAAGTGCGGGCGGAGGGCAGAACAACGCTGAACTCTGGCTTATCATGGCTTATGAGATGAACGATGATTCGATCAGAGGTGGGTTCCTACCGGGTCTATCCGGTTCTATAGAACCGGTAGTAACTTGGCGATGACGTCACAGAGCCGGTCCTCTCAGTAGCTCTGTGGGTGCCGCCATCTTGGATTTTTTGCTTCTGCGCATGCACAGAAGCACCCCCTAAGCAAACCGGCAGTCAGAAGGTTTAGAAACCCACCTCTGCCTAGAACTCACAGTCGCCTGGTTTCCAGGCCACACCTTCACCATGGATTAATCTGGCTCTCTTATTTCTTCCCGTTCCTCTCCCAAAACGTTGCAGTTATCGATTGCCATAAGGCTGTTCACGGTAATTAGAAGGTAGGTCCTAGTGTGGGTTTTATTTATAACCGGTTGTACTACACAGAAAAAATCTTTTTTTCTTCTTCTTCTTTCTCGTTTAAAGTTGGGCTGAAAGGCATTTAGCGGTAGAATGTACTAACATGTCAAGAAATGTAATTTAACAGATAGCTATATTCAGGAGGGTTTAGCAGCTCTTTGTTACACGACATCCTAATCAGATTTACCCTTCATACATCTGTAGAATTGGCACACTCAACCAAGCAGTAGCCGTCTTGCTCAACTGTAGAATTATCTAGGTTTTTAATGAGTCTCTGGAGAGTTTCAACCATGTCCTTGGCTGCCAAGTTATGCGCAGCTGAACACCGCAACGGAAAACACAAAGAAAGGGAGGAAGATTTGAAATCTTTCCAGAATGTGTCTTCCTTAAATCTATGTTCTTTCCTCCAGCCTGGGTCCTACTGGGACAAGAACTGTGGTCTTCCAAGAAGGTGCCAGATACATTTTATGGAACAGCTGCTTTAACGGACATCATGTTCTCCCAAGAATGAGATGTTAGTTGGAATGTATGGTAACTGATATCTTAACTTACTGCGTTTCTATGCAATGTTTAAACTTAGATCGGCTTATTTCTTATGTACTCTGATTGACCTCCAAGGGCATGTTTATTAAACAGGAGAAAGAGAGGGAGGGGGAAGGGATGGAGGGAGGGAGAGAGAGAGAAGAGAGAGAGAAAGAAAGAAAGAAAGATAGAAAGAAAGAAAGAAAGAAAGAGAGAGAGAGAGAGAGAGAGGAGAGAGAAAAGAGAAAGAAAGAAAAGAGAGAAAGAAAGAAAGAAAAGAGAGAAAGAAAAGAGAGAAAGAAAGGAGAGAAAACAAAGAGCCAGAGAGAGAGAGATGCAAGGATGGGTTGTAAATCATTGTGCTGCCATTTTGCTCAGGGTCGCGCCTCACGCATGCGTGCGAAGTGCACCTGCGCACGCAGCAATAAAAAAAAGTTTATGAGCATGCACAGAAGCAAAATTCAAAATGGCGGCACCCACGGAGACCCCGAAGGAACCAGCTCCGTGACATCATCACCGAGTTACTAACGGTTCTATACTAACTGACGGTAGGAACCCACCTCTGGAGAGCTGTGATATGGCACCTAATCAGTTTGTCCATCCATCCATCCATCCATCCATGTATTGTAACAGAACCTAACATGAGGTAAATCAATAACCAGGGACGGCGTGTCAGTTGTTCTTGTGGAATGTAGCTGTTCCCAACCCTGACAGGGGTTGATTGAACATTGTCATTGCAATGCGTGTGCTCACGTGTGTGTGTGTGTGTGTGTGTTTATTTCACTCTCCTTCATTCAGATTACATCCCATCTTTGACATTTACAACGTATTGACATTCTTCCAACTCAATCTGAGAACAGAATGTGAGGAGACACTTAATGGGTACATCATGACATTGCGAATTTTTTAAAAGATCAAATGTCTGTCTTCCTCTTTCACCCCCCTCTCATTCTCATTCTTCACTCATTTTCATTTTATTTACTTGATCCCGTTTCCGGGGCTCGAAATGGAGCCGTAAAAAATAACAAATCTTCAGGTCAAGTATCTGTTTTTAAAATCAGGCGAGGCAACGCACAACCTCTATCTACCTTATAGAATAGCGGTTAAAGAGAAGTGCGTTCACAACTGGACGTGCAAAAAATCAGCTAGAGAAGGTGGGTACTGAGGGTTTAGCCCTAGAAGTCCATTCGATGACTCAATCCCTCCGCCCAGCTAACTCATAAGCTGGTTGTTGTGAGAGAGAGAAATTGGAGTGTGAGGTAAGACCGTTGAGCTGCTGAATGAAAGGCAGGAGGTAACTCTAACAAATAGATAAAGGTAAAGGTTCCCCTCGCATATATATGCTAGTCGTTCCTGACTCTAGGGGGTGGTGCTCATCTCCGTTTCAAAGCCGAAGAGCCAGCACTGTCCAATCATGTCTCCGTGGTCATGTGGCCGGCATGACTGAACGCCAAAGGCGCACGGAACGCTGTTACCTTCCCACCAAGGTGGTGCCTATTTTTCTATTTGTATTTTTTTATGTGCTTTCAAACTGTTAGGTTGGCAGAAGCTGGGAGACAAGTAACAGGAGCTCACTCCATTACGCGGCACTCAGGATTTGAACCGCCGAACGGCCGACCTTTCTGATCGACAAGCTCAGCGTCTTAGCCACCGAGCCACCACGTCCCCAACAAATAAATAAACACCAACAATGTTTTTAGATAAAGAGAATGTTTTCCATCTTCTCGAGGCTATTGACGTGGACCAGCTCAAGAAAAGTAAGGAAGAGGAAAGGCAGGTTAGAGAAGCTGACTCCAAGAAAGTCCTGATTTTCTTGGATCTGTGTCTCTTCTTCAACCCATCCAAGAAGTAGGGCAGTGAAATTATGGGCCGCATAGAGGCCTCCAGCCCCGATTTTTACAACCCTGAGAAGGTCTCCTCCTCTGCATCATCAATATTCAGCATCGTGTTATCCATCTTGGGCCACAGGACGTAATGAATTTTTGAAATATCATCAAGTCCTTAAGTCACAAGTTCGGTTTTGCCCATAAATCACCTTTTAATCCATTTTTATGGACAAAAAGCCCATCGTGGGTTTCCGGTCATTAATAAATGTAGCTGTTTATCTTCTTGATAAGCAAACGAGTCTACTTTGCTACCTTTGCAACCTCTGTCCTCTTCACCCAGCTTTCCTTCTGTTGTGAATTTTTCACAGTCTTTCCTACTTTGGTGCAGTTACCATGTACCAAAACAATCTCCCATCAGCCTTTTCAAGTTCTGCAGGAGTCCATCAAGAAAAGTTCTGGCTTCTATCAGGATCTCCAGAAAGCAAAGCCAACATATACGTGTCTATCTAAGGACAGAGAAGGATGAAGATAGCAACAGTTTTCCTTATCTGGGAGGGACAGATGAGAAGAGAGAGAAGCAGCATCTAACAGAGGTCCTAGATTTTGCCAGGGGCTGCTTCCAGAGGTTATCGGAAAGGCGAGGAATCCAATTTTGGGGGCCTGTTACGATTTATGTGCTCCACACTTATCAGAAAATAAGTTAACCTCTGCAAATTCAAACCATCTTTTTTCACTGTCGTCGGTCCATGGGAATGACAGGGGCATTTTTAGCATTTTTGGAAGAGGGCGGGAGGGAGGGAGTAAAGCTTATAACTTTTTATTTAAAAGAAAAATGGTTGGTTGGATTCCTTGTTGATTTTGAACCAGGAGTAGAAGCCAGCTTGTTTTCTCACTTAGTGGCGTAGATTAGAAAGGAGTTCTCCGAAATTTTAATTAGCTCCATCCGCATGCGGAAGAATCCAGGCGTAAAACAAACCTTAAATTTCACTCTTCCAAGTCAAATAATATAGGAAGGTTTGAGATTTATTTTTATTTTTTTAAAGATAGATTTTCTGTACTCCCAGCTCAAAATGTCTCGGTAATGACTGTGTGGTGGTTCTATCTGACACATATTCCGTAAGGCCATAAAAGGAACCATGGCTGCGTTTCCCATTGATCCAAAAAGTAGCATAGGAAGAAATGTCCATCTGGGTTCATTTCCAACTGGGGAAGAAGACACTGGAAACATGGAGGCTGCTTGGAAAGATGGTTTAAGGTCCTGGGGAAAAAGAGGGAATCATATGCTTCCAGATGTTGGGTGAAGGAAAAAAGGGTGAGAATCCTGTTGGGCTCCACCCCAGACCTTCCTGTTCCGGTGTAATAAATGCACTTTCATTGGCTGTCAGACTCCCATGAGGTGGGGGTCCTAGCTAACTCTGTAGGCTGTCTCAGGCTTGGTTGAATCTTGGCGTAATCTCCCTAGGTGCCATGAGTTGTGTTGCTAATCCTACCTGTGTTGAATCTTGGGTGAGGGCATTTGCTTATGAATAGACCTAGCCATCTCTATCTCTTAAGTGCAGGACATCTGCTGTGGGCTATTGAGGAAGGTGGGGGATGTTAAGAGTGAGTCTGCTTCCTGCATAAAAAAAACATGTTTCTCTATTTATCATCCAGGGAAATATAATATTCTGCCTTTTTGATATTTCCTAAAATATGTCATTCCTCTAGGAGGGGGTGGATGGCTGTTAACGTCCTTCATTACTTAATATCTTAATATGGTAAAGCATGCTACCCACTTACAAAAATAGCAGAATTCATATGTATTATGAATTAAATACTTCTATTTTTTTTCACTCATCCAAACATCCAAATAAACTAGTTTCTTTCTGCCTTTCTTTCTCCTAATTTATCATTGCAATGCTTCTTTGAGCAAATGGACTCATGTCACTTGTGGGCTACAGCTATAAAAACAATGCTGCATGAAGTGGAACTAAAACAACAGCAGTAATAAATACCATTATGAAAAAGAAGAGATCAGTCAGGCCAGAAAAGGTGTGACTGCAGGAACCTTACTTTACAGTTGTCATGGGACCCAGGGAACAGAAGGACAGTATGTTTGATGGCCTAAGACAGTCCCAAACCTGCCCAACAGCCAAAAAAATGAGAGTCACCAATCACTTTTCAAGCTAGAACTGTAGGAAAGAAGCTCAGCCCAGCCAGAAATAATCTCCTGTCTATTTCTCCAACCATTTCCTATCCTTCATGTGTTTTGTGGGTCTGGGTATGGGGCTTCAGGCCCATTTTTTCACTGATGTGAATTCCTCCATGAGGAAGTAGCTATTTGGAAAGCAGAGTGATATATAATTATTCTTTTTAAGTAGTGCGAATGCTTTCTTTCATTTTATTTTATTTATTTATTTCGTCAAGCATATATTAGAAACAGATACAAGTATAGACAAGATTATGAATACATGAGATATATACAGATAAAAGATAACAATAGGACAGGGTCGGTAGGCACGTTGGTGTGCTTATGCATGCCCCTTAAAGACCTCTTAGGAATGGTATGAGATCTATAGTAGACAGTCTAAAGTTAACGTTTGGGGAGTTTGGGGAAGAAACCACAGAGTCAGGTAGTGCATTCAAGGCATTGACAACTCTGTTACTGAAGTCGTATTTTCTGCAATCAAGTTCGGAGCGTTTTAGCATAAGTTTATATCTATTGTATGGTCTTGTATTGTTTTGGTTGAAGCTGAAAAATTCATTGACAGGAAGGACATTGTAGCAGATGATTTTATGTCCTATGCTTAGTCAGTCCGAAGTTGGCGAAGTTCTAAATTGTCTAAGCCCAAAATTTCAAGCCTGGTGGTGTAAGCCATTTTGTTTCGAGCAGAGGAGTGAAGGACTCTTTTTGTGAAATATCTTTGGACTCGTTCGATTGTATTAATGTCCGATCTCTCTGCCTAAACATTATATCTGGAGATGGACAAAAAAATAAATATGAGGCTATGACTGCACCATGTCCATTTAGTATATGGTTGGACTTGTTTGCCTATCCTACTTGCATATTTGTTCTTTCATTTATATTACGAGCAGTTAATCTGAAAATTGTCGTATGTTTTATGCTGAAATTTCTTGGTCCTTGGCATCTGAGGATTATAGAATTTGAAGACAACCAAACTGGAATACCTAATATTTGGGGTGGCTAAAGAAGCCCCTTTTTTGCCTTCTTTGCTCCTTCTCTTTTTCTAACTTTTAGACAATCAGACTTCCATCCCATCCTTAAAATCTTGCAATTCCAATTTAAAGCCCAGTCAATATTGTTCTAATGACAATCAAAACCTCTCCAAGTACAAGGCAAGAAAACCAATCTATTTAGTCAACAGCACAAGACTGCCCAATGGTAAATCAATGGTCTTGAAAGTCGCAAGCCCTTCTTCTAGATTTGACTTACTGTGCAAGTAGACTCTTGGATATGACTTGGCTGGTGTAGTTAGTATTATTGCAGAGAAGAACCCAATTCTAATAAAAGACTGCTTACTGCATTCTAAAGAATCAACATCTGTATTAGGGCTCCAAGATTTAAATTCCAGACTTTTCTTCTTCTTGACCTTCTACTTTAATGGATATTTGGCTATTCAAAGTCACAGAAGAGAGGTAGCTTTGTTGGGCTAATGGTTCTTACTAATCTGAGAACTTCTGGGCCCTGCTATGCCAGCTTCATTTTCCTTCAGCCCGATGCTTCTGGGATCTAAATGCTGGCAATTGCTAATAGAGTAGAATGCAGCTAATGTCAAATTTGTCATAGACATAGTGGGAGAAAAGCACCAAGAAAGAGAAAGAAGTTTTATCTCACAATTGCACCTTGCAATTTCCAAATATTAGAACTTCAAGGGATGAAAACCATTGTGGACAATTTCTTTTCAGTACCTATCGAGTAGCATTAGAAGATATTTCCCATTCTCGTTGTCCTGAGCAAATTTTATCCTCATATGTTCTCTTCTCTTCTGGTCTGCTAATAAATACAACTACTGTATGCTAGGAACTAAATTTGCTGTCATTTCAAACGTGGCTCTTTTGCCTGATATTTTGTTATTATTGTTGTCGATGAGTTTGAGTTCAGATATCATAGTAAAGCCATAGTTTAGACATAGTTATGATTGATTCTTCACAAGTCATACTAAGTCATAAATCAGGAATAACTAACTAAAATGGCTGAGTTTATACAGCGTACTAAGCCTAAGCCAAACTTCACATCGTATAACTCACTGTAAAAAGTGCTTTATTTTTTATCATTACTTGACATAAAGGCAATTACATTGTGCTACAACACAAATACCTTATTTAAGGTAACATTTTTTTGTGTCAAAGGCCTTGCTTAATTCATTTTAAACCTTAGTTTCAAAAGAGAATGAAGTCTTGAGAAGGGCTACCATCACATTGAAAGGGTAGGAAACCAAGTCCTATGAGGAACGTTTAGAAGATCTGGGTGTATTTAGCTTGCAAAAAATAAAATTCAAAGGGGACATAATAGGTGTTTTCAATTGCCTGAAGGGCAGTCACAGTGTAGACACAGACTAAAACCAGGAAAATGTGAGTTCCAGTCCAGTCCAGAGGTGGGTTCCTACTGGTTTGGACCAGTTCTATAGGGTAGGTAGTAAGCCGCTTGTGACTCACAGAACCAGTTCTGGTCCGTGGACACTGTCATCTTTTTTTGGGGAATTTTTTTTGGGGGGTGTTTGGCAGGGGTTTTCTTCTGCACATGTGTAGAAGCTGAGTTTCCGGCACTGCGCATGTGTCGTCATCTTGTTTTCAGCCTTTTTTTGGTAATTGTGTACGCATGTGCGTGCAAAGTGCACATCTGGCCACGAGGTGCAGCCATGCAGCGCGGGAGGAAGCGAACCAGCGGCGAAGTAAGAACCTAGGTATGACTGAAACAGGGGTTAGAACCCACCCCTGTTCCAGTCATGCCTAGGCATGAAAAATCAGTTGGGTGACTTTGGACCAATCAGCCCAACTTACCTTCTGGGGAGGAAAAGAGGAGGAGACAGTATTAGGTATGTTCACTGCCTTGAGTTATTTATAAAAATAATAAAGGGGGAGGGGAGAGAATAAAAATGTAGATTAGATAGATAGATAGATAGATAGATAGATAGATAGATAGATAGATAGATAGATAGATAGATAGATAGAT
>JANHFT010001548.1:31236-41993 GCA_032467955.1 Pseudoxenodon macrops
TTCTCCAAAGCACCTGAGGGAAGGACAAGAAGCAATGGGTGGAAACTAACCAAGGAGAGAAGCAACTTAGAACTAAGAAATATTTCCTGACAATTAGAACAATTAATTAGTGGAACAACTTGCCTCCAGAAGTTGTGAATGCTCCAACACTGGAAGTATTATTAAAAAGTAACACTATTATTATATATTTCTTCTTTTTAGTTTGCATAGTTAGCTTTTTTAAGTTTATCGTTTCTACAAATTAAGAATGAAATATATACGCTTTGTTCTTAATTGCTATTGTTTGAACTATTTAAAACCCTGAGTAAAAAAAGTGTGATTTTTTTTGTAATGTAAAGGTCCTTTTTTGAGTTGCTTTACAAGAGGGTCTCTATAATTGTCTTTTAGTTCTCAGATTTGGCACTCAGACAAGGTCTTCTGGTATCTCATTGTCCTTATCAGAGAGAGATTAAGTGTTCATTAATTGGCAGCCATTCAGAGCTTTGGCTGGGGGTGAGAAGTTTCTGACTCAGCACCTTCGGATTTTTCCTCCACAGCAAAATTTGTGTTCATCGGATCTTGACCTTCTGCCAAAGATTCAAAGAACTACATGATATATGGTATATCTATATATTGGATTGGAATGGAATAGAGAATAGAGAAGAATAGAGTATAGAGAATAGATGAGAATAGAGAATAGAGAAGAATAGAGAATAGAGAATAGATGAGAATAGAGAATAGAGAAGAACAGAGAATTGAGAAGAATAGAGAATAGAGGAGAATAGAGAAGAATATAAAATAGAGGAGAATAGAGAATAGAGGAGAATAGAGAAGAATAGAGAATAGAGAAGAATAGAGAATAGAGAAAAATAGAGAATAGATCGGGGTGGGTTGTGGATATTTTTGCTGCCAGTGCACTCAGGGTCACATTGCATGCAATCAAAAACTAGCTTCTGCACATGCGCAGAAGCAAAAAAAATCCAAGATGGCAGCACCCATGGAGACACAGATAGAAGCGCCTCCATGACATCATTGTGGAGTTACTAATGGTTCTATAGGAGCGGATAGAACCTGTAGGAATCCACCTCTGGAATAGAGAATAAAGAATAGAGGAGGGAAAATATAAGGATAGGGTAGGGTAGGGTAGGGTAGGGTAGGGTAGGGCAGGGCAGGGCAGGGCAGGGCAGGGCAGGACAGGACAGGGCAGGGCAGGGCAGGACAGGACAGCAGAGTGAAGGGACCTTGGACATCTTCTAGTTCAACCCCCTGTTCATGCAGGAGGCCCTATACCAATCTGGACAAAGACTGTTCAATCTTTTCTTAAAAACCTCCAGTGATGGAGCATCCATAACTTCTGAAGGAAAGCCATTCCACTGATTAATTGTTCTAACTGTCAGGAAATTTCTAGGTTGATTGATCAGTTTCCATCCATTACTTCTTGTCCTGCCTTCAGGTGCCACAAGCTTTGACCCAACTTGATGCAGCCGTCCATTTTGCCAAAGATCTTGGCCAACTTTTGGATTGCCCTAAATTTGGGTAAAATCAAACTAGGCTAAACATCCTTTCTGCAGCCACCTCATTCTTGGATATATTTTTTCTTCTGAAATTTGGTAACAAATAGAAAACGATATTTTTTTTCCCCAGAAGGAAAGAACATTGTGTTAAGTAGAAGGGCCGGTGTTTTGACTAGTTATAAAATAGCTTCTTATGTGCTACAGAAGACTGTGATTTCCACCAAATATAATCTGAGGAATTCGTTCTGGCATTGGCAAACTCTGCCGCTAAATTTCACTGACTGTGTAGACCAGACTTAACATACACAAACACCGGTTATAAAAATTCTGCATGTATCTTTCCCTGGTTCCCTGACGTTTTTATCACCACATGTCCTTCATGTTAAAACATTCTATTTCAAACCATTATACAATAGATTTTGCCATCTGGCTGCTGTTTTGTGTGTGTGTGTGTGTGTTTTACATGGAGCCATGTTCAATTAGGTTCCAAGCATCTTCTCTCTAATTCCCTTCAGCTTCTGCCATTTTGAACCTTGGTGGTGCAGTGGTTAGAATAAGTATTGCAGGCTGACTCTGCTCACTGCTAGGAGTTTGATCCTGACCAGATCAAGGTTTACTAAAGGTAAACTGCTTAGAGAGGGTTGTAAAGCACTATGGAGTGGTATACAGTGGAACCTCAGTTCACTAATGCTTCAGTTCACGAAGTCCACAAACAAATCGGTCCCAGAATAAAAAAATCCACTAAACGTTAGCCTCCGTTCACGACCATATCTTTGGTTCATGTTCAAACACAGCTGTGGCGGTTTCCCCTTCGGCGCCATTTTGTGTGTGTGTCGGCGCATGCGCAGTCAGTCTTGCTTCCGTTCATGACCAAATTGGATGCTGATCGAAGTCCTGGAACAGATTATGGTTGTGAACTGAGGTTCCACTGTATACAGTAAGTCTAAGTGTTGAACCGATCCTCACTCTGTTGGGTTTCCCTCAATTGGAACTTAAAATTGGATAGGTGCTCCCAATGGATAATACTCAAAGTGTGTGCTAGCAAAACATGGGTCACTATTCTATAGTCAAGCTATTCTCCAAAGCACCTGAGGGCAGGACAAGAAGCAATGGGTGGAAACTGGTCAAGGAGAGAAGCAACTTAGAACTAAGGAGAAATTCCCTGACAGAACAATTAATCAGTGGAACAATTTGCCTCCAGAAGTTGTGAATGCTCCAACACTGGAAGTTTTTAAGAAGATGTTGGATAAGCATTTTGTCTGAAGTGGTGCAGGGTTTCCTGCCTAAGCAGGGGGTTGGAGTAGAAGACCTCCAAGGTCCCTTCCAACTCTTGTTATTCTAATATTCTAATCCTCCCTGACCTGAAAGTCCTTGTATCAAGTTTGGATCCCTCTCTATAAAGTCTCAGCCTATTGCTAGCTCCCAGGCAAAAAGAGGCATCTGGCAGGACCAGGTGTGCCAGGCACCTGGGAGATCCGGAGGAGGAACTATTGAGTTTGCTCCCCACTCCCCCCCCCCGGCCGATTCCAGGCAGAGCCCACCCAGAACATCCTGGAGTTGGTTGCCCTCCACACTCCCGGGCACCCACCGAGGGTAGCTGCTGCACGATCCCAGCTCAAGAGGGCTTGGCCAGCAGCATCATGCCAGCCCCACCGCCTGTGTGTGCCACGAGAAGGACGCCTCTCGCTTAAGCAGCAGCTTTCATTCACCTGCAAACAGCAGCCCCAAGTCCCAGAGTGGGTCAGTCTCTGCCCTCCGACTGACGAGTCAGGATCGCTTCTCTGCCAGCCTCCCTGCGAAGTCTTCCGTGGCACATGCTGGCCAGCTGAGCTTGCACTGGCAGGCAGGCAGCCAGACTGGATGCACAGCCTCTCTGCTGCACCCCTTAATTAGTAACCCGCCAAATTGCTGCCTGGCTGCCAGCCTCACTGGGGGCCAAACAAGGCCTCCCCCGCCCCCCCCGTCTTCCTGGGCCAACCCTTTTCCACCCCAGGCACCTTGTGCTCCTGGAGCTGAAGAGCTCCATTTCTGCCTGTGCCCAAATGTCTCAAGCTCACCAAGACTCTCTTTTCGGTCTGCTGGATGGCAGCTTTCACGATGTGACTGGGAAAGACCCCCACCGACCGGTCAGGGCACCCGAGGCAGCCCCCAGGGGCAGCCAAGAGACAGAACGACAACCACAGGAGTTAGGCGAGTCCCAGCGCTGCCCCCTCCAGGCCTAACAAGTTCATCACGCTTTGGGGACCTTGTTAACCACCTTATTAGAGGCAAACCATTCAGGAGCTCTGAATCAGCCGGAAGGGAAGTCGCCTCCCTCACTGCTCTCTTATTCTGAAGCTTTAAGCAGCTGCATCTGTTTAACTGGCAGGAAGCTGCAAGAGGCCGACAGCTGCTGCCCTCCGCACTGCTGGGCTCACTCTGGGGACTCTCTGGAATATGGACTCTGTAACATAACGAGGGAAGGTGGCTTTGGCTGCACAGCTATGGCTGAGGACAAGGTGGGCCCAGGGTCCTCCCCTCATGGCAAGCAGGGGCCGAGGCCGGGCCCCAAAAGGAAAGGCTCCTTAGTCTGGAGCAGAGAGGGTGGGCGGCCACCAGTGACCCCTACCCCTACATAGTCGCTGTCTCTCAGCCCAACCCACCTCACAGGGCTGTTGTTGTGGGGGAAATGGGGGATGAAGGAAGATTATATGTTTGCCACCTTGAGTTGTTTATAAAAAATAAAAGCAGGATAACAACAAACAAACCGTTTAAGCCTGTCTTCATCCTTGGATGGGAATACTATGTGTTGCTCTGCCCAAGCTCCTTCCTCATTCCTTGAAGTAGCCCGGCCTTGGGAAGAAACCACAGCCAGGGATTGGGACCACCAGGCAGGCTGAGGGCCCAGCTCTCTGCACCGTTAGGGGGCCAAGCTGCCCATAGCGATGCCCCAAGAGCAGTGCCACCCCCACCACCCCTCAGCACCAGTGGCTCCATCCCTTCCTGCCAGCCAGCCAGCCAGCCGTGGGCCTTTGGCGGGACGAGCCTGATGGGAGTTTCCACATGCCCCACCATCGCCTGCCTTCCCTCTAGTCCTGGCTGGCTTCTCTTAGCAGCTGCATCGAGGTGGCTTTGTGAGCAAACTTTTGCATTCCTGGAATAAAGAAGCTGCTGCCAAGATGTCCTTCCGCACTGCCTGGCACCAAGCAGAGATGCGCTTTGCATGCTCCATCCAAGGGCTCCGGGGCCTCCTGTGCCCGGTGAACCTTCGCGTCATCCATACAGTGCCAGGGAACTGTCTCTCAACCCTTCCTGGGCACCCGATCTCCTCTGGCTCAAGGATGCAGCCCACCATTTCAGCCTGAGGCCCCAGGCTACTCCCCGGTTCCCTTGGGGCCCTGGCTGGCTGTGGGTCTGGGGGTGCTCAGAAGCGTCTCTGGGGGCTGGGGAGGGACTCTCTTCTCAGACAAAGCCACTCAGCTGGCCAGATCCCTTGGCCATGACTGACATGGGTCTGAGTCCCATTGTCTGGGAGATTGACCCTGAGGGAGTGGTCATTCTGGCTGTGAGACTGGTGAATCTGTGCTCTGGACCCATGGCCCCCTGCTTGGTCAAGGCCTCCAGTGACCGTGTCCAAATAGCGGTCAATGCCCTTGCGGGAGAGGGTGCTCCCACCTGCCTTCTCAAGAGTCCATCTTTGAACCCAACAGTGCTGGGCAACCTTGGTCTGGTCCCCAGCCTCCCCCTTCAGCTATCAAGGGCCCTGGATGAGCAGATTCTCTGGGCTCTTTTCCATCAGTCTTCAGGCCGGGGCACAGCACCGAAGCAGCCTCAGTTCAACCCTGCAAAGGCAGCCGGGCTCTGGGTCTGCCACCCCCTCCCTGCCCAGCGGATGACATGCCATCTTTGACTCTGGATGGAGTGGCCGTCTCCTGCTGTGCTAGTTGGGGTCCCGATAGGCTCACAGACTCCTCAAAGAGCAGAGGTTGCTCCTGTGGGCCAACTTCATCCTTTCCAGGGCCGGGAAAACTTGCTCACCGCCCCTCATGTGTCTTGGTTATTGCAAAACACTCTCCATGGTTTTGCCCTTGAAATTACTATTGAAGCAGTATGGGGCAGGACAGGCAATGCCCGGTGCCCCATATATGCATATTATGCCTGTGTAGCATGACCTACAATGGCTCCAAGTGCTATTCAAGCGGCTGGTTCTTTTCATTCATTCATTCATTCATTCACTCACTCACTCATTCATTCATTGAAAACATTTATACAGCTTCCTGTCTCATAAGGAAGTCTGGCTTTTCCATACATGGCTCGGGGCCTGGTGATTTGCAGGATTGTTTCTTCCTAAGGACACCCACCTATCTGAACCCTACCAGATCAGATTCTTGGGGGGGGAGCAAGCTTCTGGACCCTCCCCTTAAATGTTGCCCTCCGATGGGACCCAGGAACCCCACCTTTTCCCTTGCAGCCCCTGCCCTATGGAGCACCCGTCCTCCCCCCCGAATTTCGGCAGCCCCTCCCCCCTTTTAACCTCCCAGAAAGCACCCGAGCCTTGGCTCTTCCCCCAAATGCGAGGGTTAGATAACCTTAATTATTGGGTTTTTAAAAAAATATTTTTGGCTTTAATATCTTGGTTCCAGTATTTTTATTGTACATAAACGTGATTTTATCTTTCGCGGTGAGCCACCAGGAACGATGATACGAAAAGTCTTAGATAAACAAACTCCCAGCCGAAGAAGGGCAGGCGGTGCCCCCGGGTCCCCTCGGTGTTTGTGTTAGGCGCACTCAGCTCCCCCCGAGTGAGGGAGGCTTCCTGGGGAGCCCCGGTTGCTTCCAGCGCCAAGGCTGCGTCTCCCGCTGAATCCGCCGGAATTTCCCCCCAGGCCCGCCCGGTGTGCGCGCGGGGGGCGGTGGAGGGGAAGCCGCCCCACAGGGAAGCCCAGGAGCCGCTTCCGGGGGGGGGAGGCGGGCTGTGAAAGGGGCCCGCAGGGGGACAAGCTCAGCCCCGTAGACAGGGCGGGGGCGGGGAGCCCTGAAGCCCCAAAGGCCCCCGGGGGCTGTTCCGGGGACAGAGCGGGAGCGGCCACGGAGCCCGGAAGTTCCAGGAAGCCTCTCCGGGCCGGCCCTGGATTATGCGCCGATGGGCTCCTTGCCGTTTCCTGCCTCTCCAGCAGTTCCTTAATTATCACCCTCCGGTCGCCTCAGCCCCGGGACAGGCGCTGCAGGCTGCTCGGGCTCCTGCCCTGGGGGGGTGGTGTCCCGGGGGGGCCCATGACTAAGCCCCCTCCGCCCAGCGCCACGCCTTGCCCCGTTCCCGGGTGTTTTCACGCCGGGCGGCGACCCACTCCGGCCCCTCTCAGCTCCCGCCCACCTGGCCGCCCGCTGCGCTCCCCCCACCGCCGCCCCCAGGATGACACCTGCAGACGACGCGCAACCGCCTCCGGGGGTCTTGCAGGTCCAGGCGAATGGAGCGCCGGGGTCTCGGCTGGCGGACGGTACTTGGTCACCTGAGGACTCCAAGAAGGGCTCCACGAGCTCCGTCTTAGGCGCCGCTCAACTGGTCCCTTCTGTTTGTGTTGGCCCACGCCCAGCCAGAACCTGCTGGGCCTTCCTCCTCCTCCTCCTCCTCCTCAACAGCCGGGAATCAGCGGTGGCCCAAGGGAAGCAGAGGGACCGGACCAGGGTTCTGTGGCGGTTCCACATTACTACAAAATAAAATTGCCCTAAAATATGACTTTCCAGATTATCCTCCCCTTCTTCCTCTGCAAATTTGGCAGCCTCTGGGTGCCAGGTTGGCCCCTCCTTGCCCCCTCCCAGGCTGCAGCCCCCTACCCTTTTTGGTCCCCCTGCAGCTAGAAGCCACAAGGAGGAAGAAAGCAGGGCTGCTCTTTCTTACCTGACCTTATTTGGGACGGGTGCCGCCATTTTGCTTTTGCCCCAGTGCAGCTTTCTGCACAACCACACTCTCGCACACATACGTGTAATTCCGTGGCGCACTGCCAACAGCGGCCCCCATTTCCCTTCTCAAGAGGGCAGAGGCAGAAGGGCAGGGAAGGAGCCTCTGCCCATCAACACCCAGGACGGCTGCACCACTTTCTCCAGGCAAACAGACGTTTTGGGTTTTCTTGGTGGTGCTTTGTTTATGTGTCACCTGCAGAGGCCGCCCATTTCACTCAGGAGCGACCCAGGGCGGTGTGCAATTAAAAGTGAGTCGGCTCCCTTCGGTTTCCGTTTTACCTGGTGCTTATTTTGGGACTCCCGGCCTGAGGTTCACAGGCGTTCCTGGCCTTGGCTCCCTTCCCTTCGTCCGTGAACGTGGCCTTAGGGAACTCTGGTAGTCCAGGCCAGGGGAAGGGCCAGTCCAGTTTCTGCTGCCCCGATCAGAGCCCGCCTGGACTTGTGTGTCCAGCCCTGGTCACTACCAAGCAGGAGGGATGCTGAGGAGCTGGAGGTCACCAGGTGCACTGGAGAAGCCACAGAGATGGGCAGGGCTTGAGCCCCACGAACACAGGCAAAGATGATGGGAAGGGGAGACATGGCAGCTCTGCCCCCTCCCCCTACAGAGGGTATGCGGTCATTCCCTGTGGTGGCTGAGGGCAGCCCCAGAAGCAGGGGAGCCCCCAGTGGGAGCCCCCAACTAAGGAGAAGCGCCTGTCCTGGAGAGCGGTCATGCGGAAGCTCAGGAGTCCAGGTGGGGGCGGGGGTGTCCATCTCTGGAGGGCCCCAAAGAAAGACTGGCCAGTCATTGGTCTGGGGTGGACTGAAGATGTCTGACTTCAATCCCAGGGGGGACTGATGCCCAGGGGGGTGGACTAGAAGACCTCTAGGATTCTGTGACTTCACACTGGCTTCTTTCTCCACGGAATCCTGAAAAACAGGGACTTTCCTCAACCCCACTTTTCCCACCCCGTGGGCTTCGGTCTCTTCTCAGGAGCCTCCTCTCTCCTCCCTGGCAGCCGGCAGCCCCTTTACAGCAAGCCCAGCCTGCCCAGGAGGGCTTTGTGGCGCTGGCCAGCAGCCACAGCACCGGCTGGTCCGACGGCACAGAGAAGCCCACTCAGAGACGCTGCAGGCAGGTGCCTTTCATCCAGGCCAGGGATGCCACCGGGGCCCCTTCCTCAGGCAGGGTCCAGCCCCTCTTCATACCAGACACTGCCTGTAGGGCTGGGCTCCTGGGAGGCCCCTCCCAGAAATGCTGAAGGGGAGAAGGGAAGGTCCGGCCATCCAGAGGGAGCCGAGTGGAGGGTGACTCACCAGCCAGCCCAAGTTCCAAGGCTGCTGCGGCTGCTGCTGCTGCTGCCACCCGCCTTGGCCCCCGTCTGGGCTGGCAGGAGAAGAGCCGGAGGGAGGAGCTGGGCGGCCTCCCTGCAGAAGTCCCAGGAGATGCCAGCAGCCCCTGCTTTGCTGCTCCCATGCACCCCATAATGAGCTTCGGCCCTCAATCCACCTGGCAGGTTCTGCTTCTCCCGCCGGGGGCCACCGCCAGGCAGTGGGGTGGAAGCAAATGAAGGGGTAGCATCCAGATGGGCGGAGACAGGTCAGAGCCTCCCTCCCTTGTGCCTGCCTGCTGCCAGGGGGGGGGCACACGACTGTCTCCGGATTGCTGCCTAGTGGGCAGAAGGCAAGCAGAGACCCTGCTGTGCCCAAGGAACGCGAGCCAGGAGCCGGGGCAGGTGGGTCGATGGCTCTCCCCCAGGGGCCAGGCCATCCAGGCAGGCCCACGCCCACGCCAGCCCAGTTGCTGAGCTTTCGAGGGGGCCTTGTCTCACCCCAGGGAAGGCAGGGTTACCTTTTAACCTGTTAATCATGTCTTACCAGCAGTGTGTGGGGATCTGGCGCTATTGTCTGGGTTTCGAGGGGGGGGGGAGAAGCCCAAACTCTATGTGGGAAGGAGAAGGACGGGTCAGCCCCATGGCAAATGCCACCCAGCAGAAGAAGGTGCACAATGATGCCCATTGGGGCAGCCCCTTCCCCAAACCTTCAGTCTGCATTGTTAGGTCTGGGTCGCCTGAAACTGTGGGGTCCTTGGTGCTCTCTGAGCTTGGTTGTTTTCTTGCAGACATTTCATGACCCAACTAGGTAACATCATCAGTGTGAGCGTAAGGCTTGCTCCCTGTTTATGCTCAGTAGCTTGCCCTGCTTGTGTCAGTGGTGGGTTTAGTTTTCTTGTTGGTGGTTCTTTATGAAGGTATTGTTTGTCTGGTGTTAATCCCTGCTTATCTGGATTCAGGCCGCTAGATAGGATATGTTCTTTTTGTTTCTTTGTTTCCTTCTTAGCTTTTCTATTGTCTCTGATATATAAATCTGGTTTCCAAGAATTCCCTGGCAGTATTGAATTTGGCTTGGTCTGAGATGCTTCCCCCCCCACCCAGGGTGAAAATGTGGCTGAGGCCGCCCATAGGCAGATGGAGGGAGGGAGGCGGGCTCATCCTGTCTTCTGGCTGTCTGTCATCTACATGGCAGCAGCTACAGTCCTTGCACTGCATGTTGAAGAAGGCTCCGTTTTTCTTCTTCTTGGGCCTCCTGGCTTACCTGGGGTGTCCTGAAGGGCTGTAACGGGGGGAGGGGTATGCTGTAGCCATGGCTTGTAGCGATAGGGCTGCGTGGATGATTTCCGGGTTGTTTTTCTTGGTTCTTCTGGAACGGACAGCCCTCCTGGGAGGGAGCTCCATAAAGAGGCCACTCTGTGTGGCAGCCCTGAAAAAGGCTCGCTCTCTGCCAAAAGGGGGCTGGCCTGGCTCCATCAGTGTTGCCCCCCCCCCAGCACAGAAGAGGCTGGGGGCTTCAGGCCTCCCCCAGACCAGGCGAGAACACCTGGGGTTAGGAAAAGACACGTTGGAAGGGGGGAAATGTGGGTCAGGTTCAGAAATCCCTGCAGAAGGCAGGTGTGTGTGTGTGTGTGTGTGCGTGTGTTTCTCCCCTCTCCGAAGGCTTCCCCCCTCCCAGCAGAAATGCTTCTCACTGGGGGAGCAGAAGCTGCTTCTAAAGGGATGGAGGGGGGGCTCCCAGCACAACAGCCCCACCCGCCCTGGCAGGCTAAGCCTCTGTATGGGAAGGGGGAAGAAAGCCCACCCTGCCCAACGCCTGATGGTGGTCCCTGCCTATGCTGAGGGGGAAGGGCCCTCTCTCACCCTCCCCTCCCCTCCCCTCCTTTGGCTGGGAAAGGCTCCTGCTCAGAACATCCAGCCTGGCTGCTGTGGGAGACCCTGAGCTGCCCAGAGGGGCTGAAGGCTTCCTGGGGGTGGGGGGGTCTGGCCAGAAGACCCCCTTCTGGTGGTGGGC
>JANHFT010001551.1:58240-73266 GCA_032467955.1 Pseudoxenodon macrops
GAGAGGGAGGGAAGGAGAGAGAGAAAGAGAGAGAGAGAGAGAGAGAGAGAGAGAAAGAGAGTTTAGATATTTAAATAAACAAATATATGATGATGACTTTCCAACAGGCAAACGATTTCCTTATCACACTGACAAAAATTAAAAGAAATGCAAATCAGACTGCCTCTGACTAACATCTCCCACCCACCCCAATTACATATAAAATATATTTCAAAACTTTGCAGAGAAAGTCTTTCAGATCCTACCAGCTGAATGTATACTCAAGCATGGTATCCAAGAATTAAATAAACTGCTGTCTATAACAGTGTTTTTCAACCTTAGCAACTTCAAATTGTCTGGACTTCAAGTCCCAGAATTCCCCAGCCAGCATGCTGTCAAGATTGAGAAACACTGGTCTATAAACTTGATGAATACTGGCTTGGACAGAGATAATTTTACTCTTTCTTGCATTTTCTACATAGAACGGGGAATATAAGGTCAGCTAGCACAAACATACAGCCGGGCATGGTTAACAAGGAGGCATGCCAGGAATTATAGCTAAGCAACATCTGCATAGCCATACGTTTCCCATTTTGCTATGTCATGTCAAATAAAAAGTCTCTGTTTCATCTGTAAATTGAACGTACGCCATTACTTTCAACTAAAACAAAACAAAACATAAATCAACTTTTAGCCAGATGACCAAGAAATACCATTGGTTTAATAGCCCTTACAGAACAGAGGAATAAAAAAGCAAATGTAACATCATATCTGGATCAACCAGTAGCGTTGATCACCAAGAAGATATTCAATCAAGGAACAATTAGGAAATGTGGTTTCAATTAGGATTGCCATTCCTAATGATGTAGTGGCGAAGCACAATGTCACGTATCCGCATCACTTAGCACAGGGGTGTTAAACTCAAGGCCCGTGGGCCGCATCCGGCCCATGGGGTGCTTAGATCTGGCCCATGGGGCAATCCTGGAAACAATGAAGGACCAGACCACAGTCTGCCAGCAAAAATGGAGCTCGGTAGAGCTGCGTGCGGCTCTCCTGAACTCTATTTTCAACCTTCCTGAGCTCCGTTTTTGCTGGCAGAGCACTCAGGCCACCACAGGTACCTCCAACATGACTGACGGCGAGCTGGCCACGCCCCTCCCAGGTCAAACAAAACCCTGATGCGGCCCTCAAATCGAGTTTGACACCCCTAACTTAGCAACAAACAAACACAGCTTATGTTGTAACCCCAAGATGTGTGGGTTATTAGATAGGAAGTAGTGGGGATCCCAAACAAAAAAATGTGGGGAATACATGTGAACCTGAGGGAGGGATGCCACAGCACTGCATAAGTGTAGGAAAGCCAGAGGGACTTGCTGCTGATTTTCCCATTGACTTTGCTGATGGGAAACTGGCAAGGAAAGTTGCAAATGGCGACCAGAAGACGGCAGGACACTGCAACCATCATAAATGCTTGCGAATCCCGCAGACACATGAATTGCAATCATGTGTCTGCGGGGTTGCTATAATAGCTGGAACTTTGAGGGCCAGTTTTAAGAACCATTCATTCAACACTATCGTAACTTCAAATGATCGTTACAGAAGTCATTGGTACATGAGGACTATCTGTAAACGGAACATCATCAGGAATTACATTTGAGGAATTAGAATTCTGTAGCAGCACTGCTTTGGTTTGATGATTTGTTTTAAAAAGAGGATCAATGCAGCAGTCAACCAACCATGCACCAAAAATCACTCACTTTATTTAAGCAGTTTACAGATCGTAAAAACACATATTATTTTTAAATCTAAGAAGACATAATTTTCTTAATTATAATCCTCTGTCAGCGTTCCTAATCCTATGACATGCATAGTAGAATAACTGAATGTGTGGCAGGCCAAAATGCAGGCCTGACACCCTCCATGTCCTTACATGAGTTAACATAAATTTGCTTTCTTAACCTAGTAACCCCAAATAGAAGCTTTGCTAAAGTCACTTTAGGAATATGATCTATTCTATTCTATTCTATTCTAAGAGGCGCTCAAGGCAACATATATGCTTATCCTTCTAAGTATCCCCATAACAATTAGGGGCGTAGTGGGGAAGGTGAGGAAGGAGAGAGTGTGAGTGTCATCCATAACATTCTGTGGCTGAAGATCTTCTAGAAGCAGCTTAAATTGTTGTAAGCTATCCAGAGTTGTTTGTTTTATGTGGTGAGAGGCCATATTAATTAGATCAAACAAACAAATTAATCTTTCTGCTTTCCTAAACTAGTTCAACAACTTAACTGCTATAACTCCTTGATTATATTCCTGTAACACGTTGGCTATATTCTCTATTACAGCTGCCTTTTTTTTTATTGCTTGCTTGGACAGATGTCACATAAATTAATATAAGTAGGAGGCTATTAGGGAGTTTCTAGGGTATCATGGTTCAGATAGAGCTACAATCGGTGCATGAGCCATAGGATACAAACATTCCTTGTCCCTAAGGTCCGATTTTGGCAGAAATGTTACCTCTTCCAGGAGAGGATAATTCCCAGGCCTGATCAGCAAATAACTTTATTGAACTCTTTGGATTCCATTTCCTCCAGACAACTGCCAAATATCTGCACAGCTATTTTTGACTGTGGTGGAAACCAGTGCTAGGTTAAGTGACCAGCCAACTGGTCACTCTGTACTCCAGATATCCAATGACAGCTCTCAGCAATTGAGGCAACATAAAACCCTAAATGACCCCAGAACGCAACTGCTCTTGGTTTACAAATTTATAAGTAAGAATTGAAACACTGCACTGTCTTTCCAATGTTCACCTCTTAAAGCCATTCCACCAAATATATATGAAGAAAGGCTATGGGAAAATCACTGTGAATCAACACAATAGTACTTTTTTTTCTCTTTAATCCTGCCAGACAGGCTAAAATGAATTTCATATTTTTTTTAGTTTAATCTTAATTCTTAGTTTCAAAATGAATTCCTCAGATAAATATTACTCACCGGACTCTTGCAAATATCTATATACGAGGAAGTTAACCTCATCACTGCTTATACTCATCTTTATGCCCACTTAAACCATGAGGTCACGATGAAGGATATAACCCTAAAAAATATAAAAAAAATAATACAGCATGTTAGGAATATGCGGTAACTGGATTTCTGTCCAAAAAAACGGATTCATTGCTCATAATGTAAGTTGTGTCTAAAAATGGACAATTTTCAAGTCTAGAAAGAGAATAGTTAGGAGGCATCAAGGTAACGAACATGCATAAAAAAACAAAACAAAAACAAAACAACCATTTACTACTTAATCTAGCCTTAATCTGTTTTCTTCAGTGAACGATTACAAGCATATGAATACTCATTAATAATAGATGAATTTCTGTTCAGTAAAAAGCTTCACATTACATATATGAGGGATCATCATATCCATAAACATCCATGGGCATCTGTAACCTCCCTAGCCTTTTCAAACTACTGTTGTTGTTGTTGATGATGATTTCAGCAAAATCTCATGAGATTTATGACAAGACTTCAGGGGTAAGATTGCTGAAATCCTGCAAACATCTTAGAGGATTCGGGATAGCTTTAAAAAAGAAAACTATGTCAGTGTCCCTGCTATCATGACTGCATAGCAATGGAAAATTTCTGTCCAAACATACAGCTAGCTATACGTAAAATTGTTGGAAGTGGGGCATTATAAAATCATGTTTAGAAGATGTTTCTAATCAATCTATGGAGGAGTGGATAAATAGGTCAAAATATGAAAACTGCTGGAGTGGAAATAATTCATTCTCACACCTGTACTGCAAATGCTGCATTAGTTTTCTGTGAGCTTCTAGGTACAATTCAAGAAGCTGTTTTTCACTTATGAATCCCTAGGTGGATTAGCTTCCAAGTATCTTCAAGATTATGTTTTCCAGTTGGGACTGGCCTGACCTATGCATTTATCTTGGATGAAATATTCACCATTCGCGCACACCTTAGACTACTGAAGATAGTATTTATCCTTGATAATATTTATCCAACACTGTGTGGCAGCCTCCCAGAGAGGCAAGTCTCCACCAGTCCTGCCATCTTCTCTGGCTAAAGCAGAACATTTGCAAAACACCTTCCAGTTCCAATTTGCTGCCATGTAGATGAAGCTTTAGCTACACCTATCATTATTATGTTCCTACAAAATATTACTGTTCACTGGATTTCTAGTTTGATTTCTACTGTAAATTGCTGTGAACTGGTTCAATTCAGTGGCATACAAGTATAAAAACACTGAGGTCTGTAGGAAGAAGGGTTTGAGTGGGTAAGTGGAAGAGTTAGAATACAAGTGTGGGAGAGAGAGAAACAAGCAAGGAGAACATGTCTGGTTTCCTAACAGCTGTTTTACACTGTATGTATACATACACACACACACACACACACACACAATATATGTGTGCATACTTGGGAAATCCTAGCAATGATTTGACCAGCTTGATGGCGGTTTCTAGCCCATGTAGCTTGAACATGAAATGCTAAACAGGATCTGGTTCATGTATGGATTAGAAACCGCAAGCAAATTCCAATATTTGGGGCTAGAATAAGAAATAAAAATCACAGATGAAGGCAATGACAAAGCACTTATGCTCAACTGCCAAAAATGCTACGTGGCTGTATCATAAAGTCTCTAGAACACAAATTCAATTCAAGGAGATTTTTACCTTTCAACCATATTTTGATTTGTATCCCAATCTTTCCAGCTATGGCAAATAACTCCTCGGCTCAACCAATATTTTTCCAGTTGCAAGAATATAAGCATTGCAGTAGCCCCAAAAGTGGGAAAGGGAAAGGAATCAGCAAAGCCAAGATGTATATAACTCAAAGCACTGAAGGAGATGTTCTATAGTTGATGTACGGGAATAGTTATTTATTCATCAAAGATTAAATTCGCAGTGACAGGCTGGGGATTTGGATGAAACCAACATTTTAAAATAAACAGCAGTCTGAAGGAAATCAAACTCAACTAGTAAGTAATTAAAAAAAAACACACCGCAAAATGGTTGTTAAAATAAGCCATAGGATGTTTTTGTCTTTTAGTATACCAGGGGAATTTTATTTACTAAAACGATTTTTTTTTAAAGGTTAAGAGCCCCGCTAATCACCCAGTCTCAAAATCTTTTCCAAAGGTTGATCAAAGTGTTTTCTTTCAAGAGAAAAAGGGAATGAGAGAAATAAAATCGTATTATGAATATACATGATAAGAGGCTTCCATCAGAATGGACATGAGAGGGCAGTATGACATAAGTATTCGAAACAGCCAACAGCGAATGACAAATCAAAGGAAGCTTGTGAACTAAATGGGGATTATTTTTTCCAGTGAGAGTATCACAGACTAACCTGATTAGAAAGGCCTAATCTACAGGTACTGATTATTTCAAGAGACATCCAAAATAAGCACGCCAGCCTTTGTCCACTGTGATCCTTTCATCTTTTGCATGCCTGAAGCGGCAAAGCACAGCAGAAATTCTTGCTTTACCACAAGGTATATCGCCTGGACTCCAGCCTTAATTAAAATCTTATCCAAATGTTGCCTCAATTTTGGCCAAGAAAGGAGAATCAGGATTCTTCACAAAGAACAAAAAGCCCAGAAATATAAAATGTGTTGTTTCAAGAATAGAAACCCCCACGTGGCACCCTGGACAGCAAGAAACCCAGAAACATCTCTCTTGATGCCAGCTTTTTTTTTTTTTTAAAGACGGGTTTAATTTTAAATCAAACTTTAAAAAGAAGCTGGCATGCCTTAACGTAAGGCGTTCGCTTCCAAAATTGGTGTTATTTTCAGTGTCTTAAATTCCACAGATTCCATAGGTTAGCTTTTTCCCCCTCCCAGGCTGAAGGGGATCAAAGCTCTGCAAAAAAGTGAACATGACTAGAGTGAAAAAGGGACAAAATAATACATTTGATTAAATTAATAAAAGATAGTTCACATATAATTGTCCATATTTTCCCCCGTCTTAAAAAAAATGGCGGAATTCAAAGCAAGCAACAGCCTATGGCTCTCAGATTATGCACTGCTGTTGTAAACATTCTTAGAAATAAAAGTGGTGATCACTGTAGCCCAGTGCTTTGTTTATAAGGACACTTATTTGTCTAGGAAATAGCGTTAAAGGCGTACTTGATTGTTAGGATGCGTCCAGGGAAAGTAGAAAGGGAGGCAAAAAATAGTTTGCCATCAATCACTAATGTTTTGTGGTTGGTAGCCATTTTGTGAATGGGCAAAGCCAGTGTGGCAGCCATTTTGAGGATGGGCATGTCCATTCTTACACCAGTCACTTTAATTTTTTTAAAGTGCCTACAATTTACAGTGTCAAGCTGTCAAATGTTACCCCAGCCCAACAGTTTGGGATCAATGCCTCAGGGACTTTTCAGAGACAGGTGTTTTCTTAAGAGAGACAACCTTTGCCTTTCCACTCTGGATTTTATACCTGTACTTTTCACCAGAAAACATCCTGCAGCATTACACTCATTGCAGAATTAATTTGTAGCCTCCAGCCAGACAGGGATTGTCTATGTCTAATTTTGGGTCATGTCAAAATCTGATTAATTTGTTGAATAACAGGCTTATCACCCATAGATGCATTAAATCACAACCATCCAGAAATCTGATCAGGTGGGAATAATGTCAGAACACAAACAATCAAATCCTTACTAAAAAGGCATGTTTAATTCTTACATTATTCCATTAAGGTGGATCTTGGGCACAACTCTTCTGAAATCCCATATTGCAATGAAGGTCTTAAAAAGGAGAAACAGCTGCTACACTTATCATAACTGCCTTAGTTAAGAGCCACTTCTAGATTTCAGTCATTTCTTGCAAAACTAAGAAAGTCACAAACCATGCAATCCAATCCTCTGCTTTCTATGGTGTTTACTTAATACTAAAAATTTCCCAAGAGAATTTTTTTAAGGAACCGCCAAAGAATAGACAAGAATGAGACTGTGTGGTCTGGTTGATGAGAAAAGAGAAAATGGCGCAATTAGGAAATGCACCTCCTAAATGCCTTTATATTTGAATTAGAGTTGGTCTCTCCTTGCTTCTCCTCAATGGGGCTTTGATTTACATGGGCTGCCTACTTGCTCTTCATTGCTGTTGGATTATAAATAAGCCCCTGTGTTTATCCAGCCAGGGCCTAACCTCTGCCAAAAATGTTTTTCTCTTCTCCCTCCCCGTTTTTGTTGGTATGAATCAGGTTCTACTGTACTCAGATTGCAGTAAGAGTCAAAGGGAGACCAGTGTTTAGATAAACAATGTACAAAGTCTCGGTACTAATGAATATGCAGCGGTACAGAATGAGTCCAAATTCCATGCTTCTTATGTGGAGGCGATCAAACCACACATATTGGAACGATCATACTTGGAACACAATTGTTCATGGCCCATATACACCCACACACACACACTTTTAGTTTTTGGCGGTTCCTTTTAAAAAAAATCATGTCTGTAGCCACCATGAAAATAATGTTTGAAGCTGGGAGACAGTGCCCAGCCAGATTTATACAGGAATCTTCTTGTAACCGAAGTGGCCACTGAAACATGACCTCCCCAATCCAAATTTAAACATCCTGGCTGCCCAAGGATGAGGGCATGACACACAGCAGCAATGCTGGCTGATCATGTCACAGTTTCACATCAACAGTTACTTCAGATTTCCAATGTTGATGCCAAGTTTCAAATCTTGGATGGATTTTATGGCCGCATTATAAATGCCTAATACATAACAGGGGAATGAAGCAGAAATGCTGACCAAACCTTTTGCCGTATCTTATGGGCTATGCCTCAGTGTTGATATTAACTTTACTGATGTGAAAGTTACAGCTGTGAAGTAATTTGTACATGTCTCACAACACATTCACAAAGTTTAGGAAAACAATCTCTTTCAACATCCAGCCAAAAAACAGTACATATTTGCAACAATGTCCTTCAATTCTTTTCTTGCAGGCACAGATAACAAGAACATAAACAAAGAAGTCAAAGTAGGCAAGGACAATATGAGCAAGCTAAATTGAGACTGGCAATAAAACCTATTTTAAGTGATACGTCTTTAATATATTGCTCTGTTCATTCTGATGCCCAAGAAGATAACGGTGCATCTGGCAGATTAGAAAAATCAAAATTTTGATAGCATATTTATATAAATATAAATAAATAAAAACAGTAGCATGGAAAAAAAATATTAAGAATACATGTCAGGGGAACAATACAGAAGCTATGCTGACTGACAGAGGTCACTCAAAGTCAAGATCAAGGTCACAAATGATCCTGTCCAAAGGCCTACTCAAAGAGGGTTGGGGTTGAAGTCCATGGAGATAGAAAGATTGTGGTCAAAAATTAGGGGCAGACACAGGGGTTTCATCTCTAAGATACTTCTGCTTTAACAATGGGACCTGGAGCATGCTAACATCTGATCTTAACAAATAAGGAGACAATAAGAGAAACAAGAGAAAGGTATTCCTGCAGGGATGTATGAAGGATTTTACAGTTGACAACTGGTACCTGGAAATGTATCTTAAGGCTCTCACTGGAACTTACAAAGGACAGCTTTGTAGAAGGCAATACAGGTTTAGGCCATAACTGTCTCATTCTAGACTAATTGTAGATTTGAGAGCAAGTAAGTCTGGCCCCCAAACTCACTAACTTTACAAGATGCTCCCTATCCCCTTCAGCTTCCCAACTTCCAAACAAACCATTACTCAGTTACTCAACATTTTTATAAGTGAGTGCCCAAAGTCATTCTTGGAAATAGAAATCATATGCCAGAACCTGATGTTATGTTTTGCAGACAGTCTGGTTCTGCCTTTCATTCTTGAAAGTAAAGACTCTTGGAATAGTGGTGTCTACAGACTTCATAATATGTAACACCCACAGAGTCTCAAACTTAAAGTGGAAGGCTGTAGCAGAATGGGTAATTGCACTAAATTCCATCTTTAAAGTCAAAATTAATAACAATAGAGTTCTACTGGACTCTATCGCCTTACTTTTTTTTAGTAAAAATGCAAAAATATGTTAGGCGTGGGGAAAACATTTCCTCACCCCAAAAAAAGCAATTTAATGCAATAAGCCTATTTTCCCCCTTTATTAACTTAAATTCACTTTGCTATTTTAGAAACACACCATGAAATACCTGCAACTTGAATCTGCTACACAATTATCATGTTTGGTGTGTGTGTGTTGTCCATTCACTAACTGTGTTGTGTTGTGAATTAAAAGCTGAAGAATTCTAAAAAAGCCAGGAAGTCTCAATGTTCTCAGTTTGGTAAATAAAGAAACCAGCCAGCAATGAAATAAATCAATCACATCGAGTGAGACCCAGTCATAAGAGATGCACCGACCTCTAGATTTAAAAAAAATCAGCAACAGACAACCCATGTTATTCCAGTCTAGGTACCACAGTTATAAATGCTAATATGCTTTTATTATGAGGTTATAGTAACAAAATCGTGCAAATCTGAAAGTGTCCCCCCTCCCCTTTATCATCATGACAACTAGAGAGAGTTGTATCTGAGATGCTTACTCATTTTTTGCATTTCTGTCTAGCCTCAGATTTGTTATCTGACAGTTGACTTAATTGCAGCTCTTCCCTCTTTCTCAAGGTTAATCCAACCGATTACAACCAACAAGCAGATCAGGACTCAATTCATCATACAATTCACCTTGGTTCCCGAATGCCTCAGATCACGACCAAATTGGATTTCGAACAAAAAATCCGCTAAATGTTTGACTTTGTTCACGAACGTAGTTACAGTTGATGATCAAACACAGGTGCGGCAATTTACCCTGCCGCACCATTTTTGTGCACGCACGCATGCGCAGTCAATCTTGCTTCCGTTCACCAACAAATCGGGTGCCAACCGAAGTCCTGGAACAGATTACAGTCGTGAACCGAGGTTCCACTGTACTTCTTTAATGAAAATGACAACTGTTCCCAGTACAACTCATCCAAAGGACTGCTGCTTCAGGGGAAAATGGGAGAAGAGACAATATACTGAGCTATTTAACGAAAGAGGAAATGGTGATTGATTGATTGCTGCCATCTGTGCACATGGATTACAGTACTCTGACACTCAACACAGACCCTATTATGGATGAAAAGAAAACATTTTGGAAATATAAAGAATAGCAATAGTTCAGCATCTTTTTTACTGTATTCATTATTTTATAAATAAAGCATTTCACTAGTGTTTTGAAAATGTTTCACTCTTCGATTCTCAGAAAAGCAAAACAAGATCTGATTATTTTTTGTAAATGTATTTTTAAAAAATTCAGGCCATCACATCTTTACCTATTATTTTCAGCATTCTGCCTCCAGGGTAGTCATTGCACTATTCTATTCATATTTCCCAGCAAATATGATAGTATTGAATTATTCTTCCCCAAGTTTCTGTATTCACCCTTGCCATTAGGTAGGTGTCTCAGCTGCAATTTAACCAAAGAGAGGATCAAAGCTTTGTCCTGATTTATCCATGAAATATTATACATTATGCCAAGTTTTATATAGTTTATGCAAAACGATAATTTCCAATGAGCCTCCCCTAAGATTCAATAAACTGCCCTAGCATAACTCAAAGGAGAAATGAAGCTGGGTGAAAAGTCATTCATTTAAAAGTCATTACAGAAGCAAATTTGTATAATGAATAGGTAGCTCATACATTCTAAATGCATTATGTCTTTTATCAAACAGTATTTATTAGGTATTAATTTGAATTAACTCTGATATTTCTCTAGCGTGCAAGCCTTCTACTGAGTACTTAAATATTGCCCCCTGCAGAATGTTACTGATCTACCTCTATAACCCGTCAAATTTATAGACTTTTGTGGGTGTAATCATATTAATTTTAGGAGCAGGTTTTTTTAGAGTTGACCAGCAAAAACATCTCTACAATTTCATGATACCTAAATTTGCTTTTTCCTTAAAAATAGTTTTCACAAATCACAGATATTAGGGATTTTCTGAAACATTTTTTCCCAATTACACTTTACTTGAAGTAAACTTTTAATATTGAACATTCTTACTCAAGACTCTTGTTTAAGAGTTGCTGTTGACTTTGATGGCCTTAGAAATCTAAATTATAAATAAGTAAAAATTTAACCATTTCAATATTTTTTGAATAGGTGCCCACACTATGTGTAGTGTTGCATAAGGCAACCCACTACCTGAAATAGAATCATTTCGTGTTGTACCTTATCATTCTTGACAAATGTATCTTGTCTTTTTATGTACGCTGAGAGCACATGCACCAAAGAAACATTCTTTGTGTGTCCAATCACACTTGGCCAATAAAAATTCTATTCTATTCTATTCTATTCTATTCTGTAACCTTTTTCCTTAGATAAGAAGCAAGAAATTAATTTTCTTTCCTATATTTTTTCCTGTACTCCTACGGAGTCAACTTTGCACAAGCTATATCCCCATGGTAAGTAGAGCCAGAATCAAAAGTGGACATGTCCCTCCTCTAATGGCCTGCTGAAACTCCAAATCAATTTTATGCAGAAGTATTTTTGAAATTTGGTTGCAATTTGTGCTCTAGATATATTTTTCTTCAATTACGAAAGAAGCTTTTCTGCATGTCAACGAAATTAGCTTAATTTGGCAAGCTGCTTCAGTACAATACTGAATGAGATGAGATTTACAATAAAAGAAATAGGGATCACAGTGGACTAAATATTTTCTTCTTGGCTAATCAGTCTAAATCACATTATTAAATAGGAATTTCCCTTCAAATCATAAGAAGGCACCAGGTTAGGAAGCATGCAAATTAGTAGTCTTCAAACTTTCTTGATTCATAAGATGAATGAGCATGCGCACGCACGCACGCACACAATTAAAAGGTTTAAGCACTTCTTCCCTACAAGATATCTGAAAGAAAAAGAATACCTGTAAGTGAAATGTGAAATATTCTGAAATCTACATGCAGAATAAAAATCTGGAGCAGAGAACAAAACAAATATTGGAAACCTTTTTAGTACAGTTAGTCTTACGACCATAACTGGGCAAAAAAAAATCTGTTGCTAAGCAAGAACGTTGTTAACTGTGTTTTGCCTCATTTTACGACCTTTCTTGCCACAGTTGTCAAGTGAATCACTGAAGTTGTTAAGTTAGCCACACGGTTGTTAAGTGAGTCTGGCTTCCTCACTGACTTTGCTGGTCAGAAGGTCACAAAAGGTCATCACATGCCCCCCCCACCCCCCCGGACTTTGTTCTTGTCTAGTACATGAAATATTCAAAATAATAACAACTCAACAGTTTAATGTCTGGTGGAAATGTCTGACATAGCTAATAATAACTAGGTTCATAGAAGATGAATTCCATTTATTTATTATGTTCTTAGAGGCATATTCACCATCCCATTAAATCAGAGCTACCTAACTAATCTTTCTCCTTAATCCACATGCAATCCCTGGAATTTATCTGCTACAATCAAGAGTGCTGTTTCCCACACTTTGAAACAGCAAACTGCAACATTAGTCCTAAATTAAGTTTACATTGTTTTAAAAAAGCAAGGAAATATTTGAAAGCACTGCATATGCATTATTTCCAAAATCCTTCCAGATACCTCAGTATTCTGTCCATAGTGCTGAGAAGGCATTGATTGAGCAAGAGATTAAACATTTAAGAGGCACTTCCTGGCTGTTTGCTTTTACCAACTGTAAAAGCAAACAGTTGCTTTTATTCATAGCAATACAGCTGTGGAGACATTCTTGCTAATACTCTTTCTGTCCATGTACACATCTGTCAATTTTTTCACTAGGGATCAAACACAGATAGAGAGCAGACATGCATAAACTATGCTGAGCTGCCTTTGAAAATGCTTCTGTGAATCATCCAAAGTACTTACAGCCAATGAGAAATTTAGAGCCAGCCCAGTAAAAAAATATATATATCATATATAGCAATTACCGGTAGACATATTAAAAATACCAGATGTGCTTCTGCATTATCCTCACTGAAATATTTAAAAAATATATATACATCAATTTTGTAACACATTTTGTACTGTAAGTTTCCTCAGCCAGCATTTCTAAACATCCAGCATCTACAGCATCTCAGTTGTTTAACTGAGGAGCACCACCTATGTTCATCTAGAGAAGAGCTTGTTCCATTTTCCAGGGAGAAACATACGGTAGTTTACTGTTGGATATGTTTAATCTGGCTTCAGCCTGCCTCAGCGGCTGGATAGCAACAGATTGGAGACTGTTGTGCAGACAAGGTTTTAAAAAATTATAAGCAGCTCATCTTGGCATTGTGACTATGAGAATGTGTGGGTGTTCTCTAAGTATTTAAACATCAATGCCAACACTTTAAATTTGCTAAATTAAAAAAAAACTAGTGCAAATGTTCCAGTACAGGTATCATACAAATTCAGTATCCTGTAATACTGGCAGCCCTTTCATTGGTGGCTTTGCATGGAGGACATTACAATGATCAAGGTATGTTAAAAGTAAACTTTGGATTATGATAACCAAATTCAGCCATTTCAGGAAGGGGAAGAGGTGGCTTATCAAACATAATAATACAAAGGTATACCTTGCCACAGCCACTACCAATGTCATCTAAGGTCTACAAGTTAACCTTTGGCAAAATGTAAACAGGCTAGTCATAAATCTCAGTTCTCCCTGTGGTAATTCTTCATCAAACCATAAATGCATCTCCAGTCTTATACAATAACAGTCTTAGACCTCTGTGCAAGTTCTGTATACATGGATGGCCCAGTAATAGTGTTTTCTATATTTAAAAAAAAGATATAAATGTTCATGGTAACCATTTTAGCATATGCACACATTGCCTAAAGGCAAATTGATAGAAAGCTGACTGAAAGTAAGATGATACAATTGATTATGATGGCCTGGAATCAGAAATGAAAGTTGAGCTGTTATTTGGGTCAGCTGAACAGATGGCGTTGAAAATGGGTACAAGTTTCCATTAAGAACTGGGAAGGATAAATTTTTGAAACAGAATTTATCAAAAACATCTTTCAATTTAATCCATTTCGTCATGAACAGCAGCAAATGAGAAACAATTTAAATCCCATGATACACCAATTGCACAATTAGGGGAGGGGGGAGCATTAAAATGTATTATTAACTCAACATGTTAAAGCCCAATAAAAGACTGCAAAAAGTGTACTTTCTCCCAATGCCTTTTCTTCTGTATGTTTTTTTTAAAGCAAGATATATAGAATTACCTAGAACAATTCCAGAAATTTAAATATTTCCTTTTAAAATTATATATAAAATGTTAATATTGGGTCAATTGAGTTATGTTTGGAAATACTGACATTAAACCATAAGGTAGCAACAAGTGCAAACGTAGCGAAAATAAGTCTCATAAAAATAAAGAATCAGATCGATTAAATAAAAACAATGGATATAGGGATATTACTCCAGATTTCACAACATGAGAATGATTCTACATTGTTTCACATTGCAAAACATATAGAAAACAATAAAGGTGGGATATAAAAAAAATAAAAAAAATTAAATCCAGAACTCATCGTTTTTTCTTTGTTTTACCACAGTATTGATCGTCTGTCCTGTTTTCACTTTTAGCATTTTGCCTGTTAAAAGTCTTGTTCCTCAAAATAAACCTACCTGTCTCTTTCCACAAAAAGGCTATCTAGCTGTAGTCATGGTTTCCTGAATTTTATTACTATAGTACTGCAATAAGGTTAATATGAGATGGTCACACTTTAACTGGTCAGACCCTTGCTCGTCTGAACTGTCTTACTATCCAGAAAAATTGACGTGAATTTGGCGTCCCCCCTTGACTTTGCTTGTTGGAAGCTGACTGGGAAAGTTACAAATGAGGATCACATGACTCAGGGACAGTGCAACTGTTGTAATTACATGCCAGTTACCAAGCGCTCAAATTTTGATCATGTGACCATGGGGATGCTACAATGGTCATAAGTGTGAAAATCAGTCACTTTTAAAGCGCTCCATGGCATGGCATTGGACCGGGCTACTTACGAGACCGCCTTCTGCCGCCAATAGCCTCCCACCGACCAGTGCGCTCACATAG
>JANHFT010001551.1:73366-84438 GCA_032467955.1 Pseudoxenodon macrops
AAAAATCCACAAAAGGGTAAAAGGATTTAAGATGAAACGTTATATTGTAAATAGAATGAAGCAGTGTAGCAACAAAAAGGGGGGAAATGGTGATATTCACCATATGTCTGATGCCTTCTACCTGAGTGGCAGGGAATAGATACGGCTTCTTTAAGGCGCCCCCTACCACATTCACTAGGCGTGATCCTCTAGGGTCTAAACCAGGGGTGTCAAACGGCGGTGTCGTGTGACATATCACAAACTCCCCCCCCCCTTCGCTAAACCGGGCGTGGGCATGGCCAGCGCGTGACGCATCTGGCCCGCAGTCCGGGAGTTCGACAGCCCTGGTCTAAACTATTTTTCCTGCTTCAGCTCTGAATACTGCATAGATAAAATATGGCATTAATTACTGACAGCTTGAGCTACTTTAAAGGTTTGAGAAATTCTCTGATGAACTAGGTTATTCAAGGCTATTATCTTCCTAGGTATGAGTCTGCCTGGCAGCTGAGATCTTTGCCTGCCCCCCCCCCTCCAAAAGCAGGCTATCCCATTGACCTACTGCTGTGACATGTCCTTGTTAGAGAATGCTGTGTAATCTTTGAATTTGGGGTATCTTTGTGTATTCTCCTGTAGATCCTATCTCCTATTTTCCCTGCAAAATCCTCACATTCTTTATACCTTTTCCACCAATATGATACCTGATGATGGGCAAACGTTTGCCCTGTTTAGACTTTTAAGCTTTAGTGACCTAATTTAAGGCAGCCAAGTCTATCTCTCTCGGTAAAAATGAACAGAAAAAGCAAATGAGGTGACACAGCCAGTTTGGAATTTTCTAAGGAAAGAAAATTACAGGGTTTTGTTTATTGTTTTAAAAGAGCCGGGGAGAGATTAGTGTAACCGAAAACAAATGCTGAAATAATAGCTACATTCTCACAGGCTGCTAGACTAAGCATAATGCTCAAAATAGTTGCATGCATACACAGTAGGTTGGCCATCCTAAAGGTGCTTTTTCAAGAGGCAACTGGACTTTCTGGTTTTTCTTTGAAGACGTTTCGCTTCTCATCCAAGAAGCTTCCAGATGCCTTTTGAAAAAGCACCTTAGGGACAACCATGACCTGGATGACTCCTTAGACAGTAGGTCGGCCATTTCTAGTAGAACAGGACGAAATACAGACATGGAGTATTTCTCAAATATATATTTTAAATATCAGCAGTCCCCAAACTTTATGTCTTGGTGGCCCAGTGGGGAGGGGGGGAGGTAGAGGGGACAGTTGTGTGAAAGCCAGGCGCTTGCACAAGTGTTCAGACCTCCATTTGCTCAAGTGGCAGCCGTTTGTGCCTACTACTCGCACAAATGGAGCTTTGCGTGCTCGCACAAGTGCCTGCAGCTTGCGAAAGCATCCACTGCTAACACAGTGAGCTGCAGCTGGTTTGGGGCTGTGGCCCAGGGGTTGGGGACCTCTGTCATATATTATAAGGTGGCGATGGCAAACCTGTGGCATTCGTGGCGGAACTGGCATGAAGAGCCATCTCTCTGGATACGGCAGCCGTCACCCATTGTTCTTCTGGGTTCCGGCACAGCTGGTCTTCGCACACGTTGGAACGCTGGAAACCGGAAGAGCAGTCCCTGGCACGCATGCACGTGCCGGGAAGCTGAGGTTCTGTTTTCTGCTGGTCTTCACACGCGCATGTGTGCAAAAAACTGGAAGACCAGGTGCACATGTGCACCAGGTAGCTGCTCTTCTGTTTTCTGGCGCTCTCCCGCACACTCTCCTGTTTCGGCATTTGGTACCGAAACGTTTCACCAACACTGTTATAAGGTAATGCTTCATCATTATTTTCAAGTTGGGAGGATCATAGGTAACAGGGCAAATCTCTGTCCTATCAAAACAGTACACTGAACTTCCTTCACATCAGGAACACCAAATAATTTTTTCCTTGCTGATAAGTCAGAATTTCACTCACAAGTAAGATTCTGAGCAGTAGACAGAAAAAATAAAATACTCTTCTTGACACCACCTGGAAAGATAATTCGGAAGGTTTCTAGAAATAGTCTATCAAAAGCAGCCCTCAACTCACACCTTCTAACAGCACTAAGGTCTGTTTTGCTACTAATTGTGCCTTTCAAGAAAGTAATAAAAGTCCAAACTTTGGATCTGAAAGGAACATCTGCAATTTTAATATTATGGACAAAATGGGGTGGATGTATGTCTTATTTATTAAATTGCTGCTTGGATGGATGGAAGGAAGGAAGGAAGGGTCTTACTTCTCATAGTTAAAAACATATGGAAAGACTGGAGATGAATCATAAGAATAGTCAATAACTGCACCACAATTTCCAAAATAGGAAACGATATATCAAGATCAGAGAAGGAAAAAATTGCATGTCGTGCACTAAACGAATAATAGCAATAATTTATTTATTTCAAAATCTTTTTAAGCAGCCTTATGTACGAAAGTGGTCAACACTAATTGCTCTCAGAAAGTGATACAGGATTAGCTGGGTTAATACAGATGAGAGGCCATCATAGGAAACCCAAATTAAAGCAAAAACAAGTAACAGACTGGAAGAAGGCAATAACAAATCATTTCTATATTGTTCCAAGAAAAACTACATGGAAATGACCAAAACACCACCAAAATTGATGTCTGTTTAAGTGGTTATATACCATACAGCCTGAGCTCTTTGCTATTAAATGACAATTTAGAACAGCATGGCAATCATTTTGAAACTTTTCATGTTTGAAACAGGTTGTTCCATCTATTTTAAACCAAAACATCCATTTTGAGCACTTCCAGAATAGTTGGAACTATCCACTTCAAATAAAAGTATCATTTCAACCTTGAAACATTTCAAATCCAGAGGATTTTGCAACCCCCTATGGTTAATCCAAGGATATATAGCATCATTGTCTCCCTGAAGTATAATTTTTGACAACCCAATGTTGGATGGCAGTCTTAGGAGGAATAACGTAACTAGCTCTTCTGTAAGCTCATCACGATAAAAAGAGGGAAAAAACACAATTGCTAGAAGAAGAAATTCCTCCACGATAAGATCTTTACTTATATAATGAGACCTGTAAACTCTGGCAGAAACTGCAACTTACACTGCTGGTGCTGTTACAATATGAATGTAAACAAATATTCAAAAGAAATGCCAGTAGCAGCAGTTAAAATAAAGACTATGTTACTGTCACACCTGCCCCAACTTGGGCTCCTAGAAAGAAAGACCATTGACTCCATTTGTGTGGAAAGTATACTTTTTACTAAAACCAAGTGGTTATAGTACAGCAAAGCCAGAACGAAGAGTTTGTGTGTAAGGTTTCCTAGTTAACTTTCCCTTTTCTCCCCCCTATTGTCCAGTTATATTAGAAGGAATTGTTTCCGTTAACAGTCCCTACATTGGCAGGTAGATGGTGAGCTGTTGCATGTCACTCTCAGGACTGTGGCTTTCGGACAATGAACCAATGTCACAGGAAGGCACAATGAATAGTTTCTCTTTTCCCCTCCCAGCAGCTCCCTCCCCCCATAGTCTATAGCAGGCTGGCATCTAGCAAAGCGATGTGCAGGATGGCAGTTCTGACAGTTACATCTGAAATAGTACTACAATGCTGCTCATACAACATGCCTGAAATTAATTATAAGCAATGCAGATGATGCTAGAAAATAATAATACCTGGGGTCAAAATGTTCAAGCTCAATTCTAAGAGAGTTCCAGATTCTTAAATAAACACTTTTTACATAACTTGTGGTCAAATTTCCACCAACAACCTCCCCTGCAAATGCCAAGAGGGACTGGAACTGAGTATAAAATACACATTTCAAAATTAACTGTTATCAGTAGTCCTTGTTTAATGACACTGATGAGGCCAGCAACTCTCTGCTTAATGACGTAATCGTAAATTCAGTTTTGGTTGCTGCTAAATGAAGATTACATGGGCTGTTATGTGATAATCCCATATGACTGTAACTTCTGACTTCCTGCTGGTTTCCCCAATGACTTTGGTTATGGAAAGCCAGCAAGGAAGACTGCAAATCATGATCATGTGATCACAGAGATGCTGTGACAGCTGTAAGTACAAGTTTCGGTTGTAACTACTTTTTCAGTACAGTCACTGAAGGAGTGGTTGTTAAACTAGGATCATGTGTACTTATACAATTTATAGGTTGTGAGACACTCAACAACTCTGGGTAGCTTACAATTAAAAGTATTAATAAAAGCATGCATACAATTTTTTGAGACATTATTTTCTCCTGCTGTTCCTAGATTTATTTTTCTGTAATAAATTGTCTCACCTAGGTTAAATGGCAGAGGTATCTCCCCTTCTAGTGGAGTGAATCACAGTCTCCTATGGGTTATTTTGGGTCTCACATGCTAGTTTGATGCAGGCCTTAATTAACCTTGAGATCACGGCCTAGCTGTCCAATGAGTACTATAAGACTATTCAAAATGCTGAATCTCCATTCTGTTCTGTTCAGAAATATCTTGATGACTCATCTAATGACCAATTTGTGCCAGTTCTTCCCTTATCTGGGACAGAAAGAAGAAAGGAATGCTTCAAGTCTCTAATATAACATCCATATTCTCCTTAATCAGAAAGTTTTGTTCTACATGCACAATGATAGTACCCAGGTAGACAATGCAGAATTCCTTGGAGGAATGATATATGTTTCTGATCCCTGCTTGGCAGAAGTTAGAGCTACTAGAAACAGCATTTTCCTAATCAGATGTTTCAGATTTCTAAATGCTATTTACTCAATCCTTATCTTTCACCAGGAAGTAATTTAATTCCACATAGTACATAAATAACATGGAAAACACAGTAAATACAATTCTCATTCACGTTTCTTTAATGGTTAAAGGCTACCATGCTAAAAATATCCTTTTAATGACTTTATATTAAGGTATTTATTTAAATGGCTTACTGAAGCCAGAGGTTAATAAGATACTGCTCTATATTAATCAGCAGATTCCCATAAGCCTATAGTTACTCTTAAAAGTTATAAAAAGATCTGCTTTATATGCAACTATCTTGTCGAGCAAGTACTCCTACAGAATATTAAGCACAATTTAAAAGTATAAATTTCTTGTCGTAACATTATTAAGCTACAGTAAAGATCCCTTGAGTTGAACTTGACCCATGGTGACAGAATCCATGCAATTTTCTTGGCAATATTAAGGAAAGAGTTTGCCATTCACTGCTTCAAGTGTGTATTTTCAACTTCTTATTCTAGACCAGGGGTCTCTAACCTTGGAACCTCTTTAACTTGTGGACTTCAACTCCCAGAATTCTTCAGCCAGGAGTTGAAGTCCACAAGTCTTAAAAGTTGCCAAGGTTGGAGACCCCTGTTCTAGACAATAGCTCTGTGAGAAATATTCAGAAGAGTCAGAAATTCTCAGGACAGGCATCAGTTATGTCAACTGCCAGAAAATGCTCAGCTTCAGTGAAGCAAACAACCACTGGAACATAAGAAGCAGCAGCAACAGATTTAAAATAGCGTGGATATAAGGGGGTAAACCATAGCATCATATTGATGTGGATGAGCAATTGTCCAATATGACGGTTCTAATTTTTAATCAAGACTCTTATCTAGTTATGCTGTGCCAGAGATACTATAGCTAACTCCAAGCCTAGCAGTCAAATTAATCTGTGTGAAGTCAGGAGATTGAAATTTACTGCCAAACCCTGTTGAGAATAAAATGTTAAACCCTGGAATTTCCAAGTGGTCTCTGGGTAAATAACCAAGATGGTCTCACATTGCTTTTAATACCAGCCAACAAAAACACATCTGGTTTTATTTTCAAACAATTATGAAAGCACCCAAAATATTACTTTTTCAGTTCATCCGTTTACTAAGGTTTCATTTAATTATGAATTATCTTCAGTTACAATTATGTTTTGCCATATTTGAGTGTGCAGGTTTGTCATACAGTGAATCAGGTGATCACTGGGAACTCTTGCAAAAAAACAACAACAACCCACCACCAAACAGCAACAGAACATTAAACAGAAGTTATTGTACATTCTCCTCCTTCTGTTGCATGTTTTGAGCTAGCTAACCAAAGTGTCAACAATGATAGTTTTTCTTTTTCTTTTAATCCAACTTGAGAGCCTTTTTTGGCTCTAATATTCAAAACATTCCAAATTCATTGCCTCAACCACTCTCCAATTTGAGATAAAGTTAACTTAAGACACTAAGTTAAAAAAAAACACTTAATTTCAGCTTTCTCCAACTTTTCAATAACATTTTTAGTAGATAAAGAAGCAAGACCATCATGAAGGTAGAGAGATTAACTTTCACAAAGGTTCTTAGATCCATCTCTTGGGTTCCTTAGAGAAATAGATGTCAAAATATTTGTCAGTGATAAAGGTGATTGGATATCAACCCCCACAAGTATATGTTATCTATAATTTAAGATAAAGGAGATCTATGGTTTTGTCTTTCTAGTAAAACTTATTTCAATAAAATCAATCCACTTGAAAAATGTTAAAAGGTAAGATGACATTTCCTCTAAGCCAGGGCTGAATGGTCATGCGCTGGCCACACCCACGCCCAGTTTAGCGAATGGGGAAAAGTCCCGATACGTCACGTGATGCCACCGTGACGATGTGAATTTGACACCCCTAGCTCTAAGCACATATCAATGTTCAAGTGATAATCAGTTTTACAATACTTAACTTTCTCCATAAGCTCAATAATGGCTTTTGAAAATATGTATCCATATTAATATCAATGTGGAACAACAAACAATATTTATATCCTGACAAACCATTTCCTTTGCAACCTATTTTTAAAAAATCCCAACAAATAATCTAATTTTTAAAGGTTTTCATATCCATAGATTATGGAAAGTATATCACTTATTCCAATTAATTCAGTAACATCATAATTCATTAAGACATTGTACTATATAAAAACATTTTGGAATTTTGTGATTATCAATAAGCCATCGACCAAATTTACAATTTGTATTCAGCCACAACTGAACACAACATGCTTAGCATGTCCTATGATTGCCTATTAAGACAGGCCAATGGTTCAGTTCCCATTCTAAATTAAATAGAAGATAAAGGTCATCCTTGACAAGTTACATAAGTCGTTTTAATGAGTGAGGAAATAAGTGAGGCTATGCTCAGAGTTACTCATGCCCAAGTGACCTCTTGTTTGGATTACTACAATATGCTTTAACCAGGGCTATGCTTGAAAAGCTTTAGCTGGTGCAAAAGGCAGCTGCATGAACACTAAATGTTGTTGGATATTTGACACATGTAACAACACTGATTGCATGTGTGTTTCTGGATGCAATTTCAGAGTACTGGTCTCCCTTAAAGCCCTTCGTGACTTGGGACCAGGTTACTTACTGTATACTTTCTCCTTTTTCCAGTGGTTTCTACTCATCCAATTCAGTCCAGTAAGTTAGATGTGCTACAAGTCCCGTCAGCAAAGTAATGTCAGCTGTCCAATGACTAGAAGAAATGCCTTCTACGCCAGAGCCTCCACTCTATGGAACATTCTCCCTTCAGAAGTAAGGATGACCCAAATCATTGTTGGCCTTGAAGGCCTATTTTTGTGTCTAGACCTGGAGTCCTAACTGTGTGAAGGGCTCCATATCCTGTATTGTATTGTATTGACATCTATGATGAGCTTATTTTTCTTGGCTGCAATATATCTAATTATGTACTACACTGCAGCTGTTTTTAATTCTTTTACAATTGTTAACATCCAGGGTCACTTGTTTGATGACTACAGAAAGCGAATAAATAAATAAAATAAAAATAAGATGAAGAAAGGTTTGAGGAACATGCAATAAAAGGTTAGAAAAACTCACGAAATATAGTTGTTAGAATGCTCAAGGAGAGGAGCTGGCATCCACGCGTCCGTCCTAACGAGAGGACTGAGTGAAAGCTGGGTAACCTAGCAACGGAGGCGGGCTACTCTAGCTTTGAAAAGATTCAGTCCTATTGGTTGGCAGGACAAGGGACTTCCCATGCCTGGATGCTAGCTCCACCCACTATGGAGAATCAATTATTTCCTTATTCGACCAAAAATTGTTCCAAGTATTTATTAAGTTGAACGGTGATTTAAAAACGTTTATCAAGTATCTGGATAATACAAATCTATGCAGTGCATAGGAGAGAGATCTGATAAAATGTAAAAAAAAGGAGGGGAGAAATAATAAACGCCGTTGTATTTGTCATATATCATAAGAACAAACATAGGTCAAATGAAGTAATATATCAAGTTTACTCACATTTAGAAAAATGGTGGTTCCTGCCTCTGATGTTTCATTAGTTTAACCTCAACTGCTACATTTTGTAGAATACGATTGAAAAAGCTTTGCTAATTTTATAAAATCACATATAAAAATAAGCATTACTGATGCATTATATCACTGTCATACACATTGGGTTAAGCATCCTTACTAGTAGAAATAATATTATTTGTTGCTGTTGTTTTGAGAAGGCAGTAACTTACCAGGCTTTTTCCCATCATCCCAAACCATTTTGCTCTACATAATTCAATAAATATTCTGTCTGAAATACAAATGGTGAGATTACATTTGAATTTAGTAGCCCGAACACTTTATATAATTTCTGTATGCGCTGTTTTGCATGTGTCCTCAAACCTTTCTTCATCTTATTTTTCAAATGTTTATATTTTTGACTCATTTTTTTCCACAAAGCATATGCAAGATGTGAGCACAATTACATGCCTTGAAGGCATCCCAAACACTATGAAGCTTCCAATGTCTATTTAAAAAAAAAAAAAAATTAAAATCTAGCTTCATCTATTTATAAAAGTGAATTATTTACTGGTGTATTAAAATATCACCTTGGGGGGGAAAATCTATTAAAATAACAAGTTATTTGTATTGCAACGCTTAGGTAAAACGTACATCCAATGTAGCTTTTTATCTATGGACATTAATATGTGGACATATTAATAGTTCTTGTTCATTCATCAATATATAAAGATGAAGGTGATAAAACTTTGCAATCATTTATTCAAAAGAAAAAAAATCTGATATACCATTTCCTTCTCTGGAAAATATAAGTATACCCATGGTTCTCCTACCAAAAGCAACCTCAAGTAGGCATTTCTTATAACTGTCTGCCAATTTTTGAAATCTATTTTCCCCTGCTACTTCTATGTGATGTATGAGGGGTTTCTTGCATTTCAAATCATTCCACAGCATTTGTGGCCATATAGCCATGATGGCGAACCTGTGGCACGCAGCGCCCTCTCTGTGGGCATGCGAGCCATCATCCTAGTTCAGCTTCACTAACCATGAGTGCGTACTTTCCGCTGGCCAGTTGGATGTCGAGTCTCTGTTACATATGCGTGGGGGGGCGGAGCATGTGCGGGGGCACGTGCACATGCATGTGGGGGGCGCATACAGGGAACCGTGCATGCATGCACAGGTAGCAGAGGGAGTGTTGGGGCGTGCACAAATGCGCCGGGTGGGGTACATGTGGGGGGCCGATTCCTCAAGTGTACTCATGAGAAACAACTCTCTGGAGTGCAAGTGGGTGATATCATTAAATCTCCTTTATCCAGAAAAATTGCACCAGCCAGCATTTTCTGCCTAATTGCCAAATACAAAGCCATCTTCCCCTCCTTCAGGGACATCTAATCTGCCATAAATCTTCATTTGGAAGCCAGGCAGATGTTGAGCTTTTCCTCAAAAAGGAAGTCAATTGAAGGCCATCAATACACTAAGCAAAATCGTGGATTTTTAAAATATTACCATAATACTGTTGAGTTTTTGTATAGTATGAAAATGGAAACCCTCATAATTTCAATTTCCAATTTATAGTCCAGTTACAATTAAAAAAACATTTATTTACATAAACAGTGTTTCCTGGTTGTAAGGATTTTAAAAAAAAATAACAAAAGTTATTTAAAATAAAGATTAACTAAATAGTTTTAAAATAAAAAGTAGCCTTAGAAAATGCATGGAAGTTCTTTTGGATGACTTTGTCATCATATTTATGACAATTTTTGATGACTTTATTGTCATACATGTATAATCCAGACACCAGTAGTATCATGGTTCTCACCTTGGCATGTTGAGTATTGCATACACTCTTATTTAGTCCAACACACCTCACAGGATTGTTGTTGGAAAAAGAGGCGGAAGAAGGAGAATGATGTATGTTGGCTGCCTTGATTTACTTATGAAGTAACAAGACGGATAAAAATTCTAATACATGAATGAATAAATAAATAAACAAACAAACAGATTCCGACTGTAAGAAATTCTATTTACCAAGAACAAGATATTTATTTTATCTCGATAAACCTGATACACAACAGTCTGTAGATTTTCATCAAGAATTTCTTAAATCTCCTACACTGGAGTAGAATTTATGTAAGCAGAACATGTGGAACAAGCAATCAGCTATCCTAAGAAATAGTAATCAATTTTTTCACCCACTGAACATAATTTCAACAATTCATTGTATCTAATCTCTTTTTTTTCATTACTCTGCTAGCCCACAAGATACACAAAAATTAAGATGTAAACCAGGGTTCAAGATTTATCGAAAACAAATAACAAATGTATGAATCACATGTGTGTGTTGCTTTTTTCTTTGCTAAGTAAGCGTGCATGCCAACTTGATGTTACCACAATGTTAAGATATTTTCAAAATTACTTAAAGTTTATTGCTATTGTATGCATGTATTGTTTTAATGTTGTTATACTTCTTTATTATTTATTGAGGTCAACCATGAACAGTGGGACGTAAATATATTAAAACCACAAGCTGTTTATAATTGAATAATGATTTTATATCATTTGGAAAGAACTTTAAGCAATGCAACCCGCATGCCTTTTTCATTAGATATTTTATCTGCAAAGATCTAAAAATAAAATCTGGCAAAAGGCAATAGCAAACCATCTATCTCTGCATGTAGTCAACAAGAGTCCAACTCTCTTCAAAGGAATTTTGTTTGTTTTTAATTCCTAGAAGACACCAGGGAAAGGCCAGTTAGGAAGATGTCCTCAGAAGGAGAAGGAAGTAGAAAGTAAAAATGAGAAGGGGCGTTGGTCCTACCTGATACGCTCCTTCTCGTAGGGTTGAGGT
>JANHFT010001551.1:84856-104419 GCA_032467955.1 Pseudoxenodon macrops
GAAAATGCATAGTAGAATAATAGAAAGTGTGGCAGGCCAAAGATCCAACAGAAATATGGTTGTAGGCCTGACAGTTATCAAGTACCTAAAATGTGATGATGTCACAGGGGGGAGGGACACATAACTTTCAGGACAAGTCGTCACTTTTTTTTTTTTAGTCCATTATAATTTGCAATGGTCTATAAATGTCTGGTCTACATCTACCAGTTTAGAAAGCAGTAGTGGAAGAGCTGGTGGTTTGAATGAATATAAACATTTTATTTTTATTTTTTCCTTCAATGGCCAAATTTGATGCTACTTATCTCCGGGGTTTGCAAACTTGATCTTTTCATGGGTTTAAGAGCAAAATAGATTTGCAATCTTGATTTGGAACAGCTTACTCCTTATACCATTCTATCATTCATTTATCCATTCATTGATATGTCATTCAATTCTAAATCCAAGGTTTGTGAAAAATGAGAAATTTTTTGTCAGCTGTTTTTGGTGCCATTTTAATCATTTAATCATTTTTGTGAACTCAGAAGTATGACATGTAAATACTCTGGCTTATGTATGGACGTGGAGGCCATATCACTAGCAATCACATCTTGTCAATAAAGAAAGCAGTTATAAAATTATCACTGGAAATAATTTGTCATGTAGCCTTTTTAAAGAAAAAACTGTGAAGAGTATCACCAACATTTATCTCTAATGATTGTTATGAGGAAATTAATTCATGGAACCGAAAAATAGAAAACATATAAACAACTGCCTAGGGATTTAGAGCTGGAAGGAACCTTAAACAATTTTGGAATGCAATGTCCATTATAGTAGAGGTTCTTGATTCAAAGTGCCCTTAGTAATTTGTTGGAACCTCTAGAACAGGGGTGTCAAACTCAAGGCCCGAGGGTAGGACCCGGCCCATGGGGTGCTTAGATCGGGCGCGCATGGCTGCCCTAGAAACAGCGAAGGACTGGCCCACGGTGCCTCTGCAGGTAAAAATGGAGCTTGGGAGGGCTGCACGCGACCCTCACAAGCTCTGTATTTGGCTGTGACAGCCTCCTGCAACCCTCTGCCAGAGAAAATGAAGGTTGGGAGGGCAGCCCTCCCAAACTCAATTTTTGCTGGCAGAGCACTCGGGCCTCCTCAGGCGCCCCCAACATGAGTGATGTCAAGCTGGCCATGCCCATCCTACCCCGAGGTCAAACACAACCCTGATGTGGCCCTCATTGAAATCAAGTTTGACACCCCTGATCTAGAAACCAAGTGGACTACTTTGAGCTAGTATTTTGCACAGTGTTCAACAGATGTCAAGTGTTTTGTGTTTCCCTCAAATATTTATAGTATCTTATGGTATCCCTGAAGAGTTTTCTGTGACAACAGATACTTTGGGAACTGCAGCATCTTTGACAGATGACCATCCTTCCTCTGTGGATGGATGCACTTGTAGAACAGAAAATTGGTCCTGAGATCTAGCTTGTGCTTACTTTTTTGTACTGTTAACTCAGTGGTTCCAATCCTGTCCTCTAAAGTTACACAGGTATATCCATTCCCTCTACTATGTCACAACCCTGAAAGTATTTCAAATATTATTGTGTCTTCACTCAGTCTCTCCTCTATAGAGAGAGCATATATAGATGACTGTTCCTCAAAGTACCAAGCTACTAATTAAAATAAAAATCACAAAAAGAAAAACTGTTCACGCCACTAGAATAAGGTTTAATTTAATCTGACAGGCAACCTTCGCCCATATGCTTCTAGACTGTTTAGAAATTGTATCAGGAGCAAAGAATTAAAATTCATAGCTTCGATGTTGTTAGCTTAAAATGTCAAAGGGGAAAAAATAAAAGCAGAGAGTTAGCATTAATACTCCACAGGATTATGCAGAAACTGAGAAGTTGTATAAAAGTCAGGTATGTCAAACTCATATAGTTTCAGCACGTTTGAAAATTAATTACTCATCAACAATGTAAGAAAGATTGGAACAACTCAACTTCCCAAAATGAATTAAATCGTTATTTTTACCAAAACCGAAAATGAGGTTTTCACTTTTTCATTACTGGCAAGAATTCTATGCCTTTAGTATTTGGATGAAGATGAAAAATTAACAGGATCATGCTGTTCCTGGCATGAAGATGCCAGTTCTTACAAGACTTATTTGCTTATTGTGAAATTTTACAAAGTGCTTTTCAGCCAAGAAGACCATAACAGTGATTTATATTTTAAAATGATTGAAAACTCAAAAAGAGAATAAGAAGCAATAGAGCAGATAAAATCTCAATAATTAAAAACAGGAAAATAATAAGAAATTAATTGATCGTATCACACCCCCTTCCAGACAGTCTTCCAGCTAGGAAATACATTATTTCTGACTTTGCCGGCCTTCTGATGGGTAATGAGACAACAACAATACCAATAAAGGTAGTATTTATGTAGGAAAAATGGATAATTCAACAGGATTCACAAATTTTTAAGCATCACTGTAAGAACTAGCTTGAAAACGGGGAAAAAAAACATCAGTATGCTGATCAGAAAATGTTTAAGTAAATGTTTGTTACTGTGTTTTACATCCTTGTATGATTGTTTTGTTAACATGCATGTTTTGTTTAGTGGCCATCCAAGCAGAGTGAAAAAAACGCTGCAGGAACAGCTGCTGATTTTACTTCTATTCAGTTTAGTGTGGCTTTTGTTTTATAGGGATTCATTCGTTTTACAGTGTTTTGTGCTTTTTACTTGCAGATCTGGCATAAAACGCAGTAAAGGGGCATTGGTCTTACCTGATACGCTCCTTCTCAGGAAGGTGGATATAGCCTCCAGGAATGGGTTAACTCCTTCTGCTAGCTGATAGGACCGAGTCTGTCAAAGCCTTTAAGGACCACCTCTTTTGCCCCCTCTTTGGCAGCTTTTGATGAGAAAACAAAGCGACTCCCATGTGCCGTATTCACCGCTGTGAACTTCTATCCTCCAAAGGAAAACGCACCCTGATTAAAAAATCATCAGAGACTAAACAGGCTGGGGCCTGGAGGCTATATCCACCTTCCTGAGAAGGAGCGTATCAGGTAAGACCAACATTAAGACTTCTCCATAGTGGTGGATATAGCCTCCAGGAATGGGACATACCAGAGCTGGCTTGTCCTAACTAGTGGGCAGAGTCTAGAGTTCAACCTTGGCAACTTGTTGCAGCACCCTCCTATCAAACGATGCCTCCGCGGAGGCAAATACATCCACTTTGTAGTGTCTGATAAAAGGAGTAGTAGATGACCATGTAGCTGTGTGGCAGACTGCTTCGAGAGAGGCCTGAGTGGTCCATGCTGCAGTAGTTGCTGAACTCTGAGTGGAATGGGCCGTAATCCTGCCAGGAACCTGAGCAGCCTGAAGTTCATATGCCTTAGCGATAGAACGGATCCATCTGCCCACGTCGGCAAGAAGGAGATGAACAGCGATTCAGACTTCCGAAAGGAAGCAGTCCTATCAATATGGACCTGGAGAGCTCACCTTACATCGAGAGTGTGCCACTTTCTTTCCAACACGTGTACCGGTTGCTGGAAGAAGTTGGGGAGCATGATCTCCTGTGCTCTGTGGAACCAGGAGTTTATTTTGGGAATAAACACAGGATCCAGGCATAGAACAACCCTGTCCTTGTGAAAGATGCACAAGTCGGAACGCACAGAAAGTGTCGCTAGTTCGGATAGTCTCCTGGCCAAAGTGATGTCCACGAGGAATGCCACTTTACAAGAGAGAAGACAAAGGCTGGTCTGGTGTAACGCTTCATAAGGTGCTCCCGTTAGGGAAAGGAGCACCTTAGGCAAATCCCAGGTTGGGTACCTATGGACCACAGGCGGACGTGGGTTGGTAGCCCCCCTTAGGAATTGGTGAATCCAGAGCCAGGGACCCTGAGTTGCCCACGGCCCGTGAGAGACCTTTCTTCAGACCGTCCTGGAGAAAGTCCAAGATCTGGCTAATCGTGGCCAACGTGGGAACGTTGTTTGCCATCTCACACTACCCGTAGAATGTCTCCCACATGGCATTGTAGATGCGGGTTGTGGAGGGCCGCCTGGAGGCCAGCATGGTGTCAATGACGTCGGAGGACAGATTGTCCCTCTTCAGGACGCACCGCTCAAGCGCCAGGCGGTTAGTCTGAGCCACTGTGGATCCAGGTGGACTAGCTGCCCCTGGGAGAGGGACGTTCTGCTCTGAGGAATTCTCCAGGGTCGGGCCACTGAGAGATCCATCAGGTCCGCGAACTAGGATCTCGGAGGCCAGTATGGAGCGATAAGGAGGACCTCCGCTCTCTCCGAGATGACCTTGCGAATTACCCGTGGAAGGAGAGGAAGAGACAGGAAGGCATATAACAGCCCCTCTGGCCACGGGGCCCGGAGAGCGTCGATCACCTCCACTCCTGGGGTTGCAAACCTGGTGAAATACCTGGGCAGATGTGAATTGCTCGGAGTGGCGAAGAAGTCGACCTGAGGGAGACTGAAACTGGTTGTGATCCGCTGGAACCAATGCCGGATGTAGACGGACTTTCCATGGGGGCTGGTCCATGGGGGCTCTGCTGAGCCAGTCCGCTTGTGTGTTAGCAGCTCCCGAGATGTGTTCCGCATGGAGGGTGAACAGATGTCCTTCCCCCCATAGGCACAGTTGACCTCAGGAGAGTGGAGAGGAACTCAAGAGTGAGACCTGATTTAATTTGATTTCTTTAACCCAAGCGTCCAAAGTGGACTCATCCCATCGGTCTGCAATGTAGGCCAGTCGGCCTCAAATGGGGAACTTGGGAATACATTCATCTAGGGCATCTGAAGGGGTGACCCCCTCCCCCTTGAAAGGGCCATTTGGATCTGAAGGGACACTCTCTCTCAGAGTAATCATGGCGCTGCCTGCCTCTGGTTAAAAAAACCCTGGGACCTAAAGGACCCCGCACCTGAATCAGTCGAGCAGAAGGATGGCCGGTGGAAATAGGGTGAAGGGCGATAGTCCGTACGTCTGGTCATGGAATACAGGATCTTGTGGTTGTGCTTAGATTTTGATGAGGAGGGGTTCTAAACCTTCCCCAAATAAGTTGCCCCAGCAAAGGGGGTGGATGCCAGCCGCCTTTCGTGGCGTGCATCGGCCTGCCAGGACTTGAGCCAAAACATTCGTCACGCTCCCACAGTGGAGCCGATGGATCTGGCGGCGAAGCAAGCTCCGTTGAGTGTTGCATCCGCCAACAGTTGTGTTGCTGCAACAAGTTTATTTATGTCCTGACGAAGTCTGGCATCTGTCTGTGGAGGTTTTTCCTGTAATTGACGTAGCCAAATGAGGGAGGACCGGGCAAAGAAGGAAGCTGTTGTGAAGGCACGGATGACCCAAGCTGCTGCCTGGTGTGCCTTCTGTAGTGATTGCTCGGTACGCCTTTCCTCCAGGCGCAGGGATACCATTGGATCACCCGGTAACGCTGAAGTCATATGCAGGACTGCTATGGGTGGGTCTACGGGGGGTACCTGCAGGAATCTGGTTAGGTCCAGGGCCAGATTATAATCCTCTTTTCTGCCGTGGAGGGGTTAGGACCAGACCCCGGAGAAGTCCATTGGTGTTTGATGACGTCAATGAAGAGTTTGGAGGAGGGCACAAATTCTTCCTCTTAGATATGGTCGAGGAACAGTGGATCCATCACATCCTGTCCTGCTTGAGATTCAGGATCTGGACCCCTAGTGGCTAGCTTTGTATAACAAAGATCTGAAAAGAGAGGGTTGAAATAGGCCCGGATCAGATGGTTTTTTGGGCTACATGGTCTCGTCCTCAGATAGGTTAAGGTCTAGGGACTCCTGTACATCAGAAAGCGAGGATTGTCCCTCCGAGGAGGAAATGGAGGTTCTGGATCAGGTCTGTTGGCAAGTTCCCCGGAATGCAGAACCCCAGCCCATTGTTTTGCAAGGGAGGGGTCCCTTTGATATGCCGGGGGTTCCCCGCAAGATTGTTGGAGGCCAGTTGAGATTCCCTGTTTGATTGCTTCTGTAATTATGGTCTGCATTGACTCCGGAATCAGTTGAGGAAGTTAGGTGGTGGGTCTGAGGTCTGCAGCTGTAGGGGTAAAGGTAGCCTCCGGGGCACTGCAGGGCCTACTGAGTGGAGGCTGAACCAGGTCAATGGGCTGCAATTTGTTTGTAGGTCCCCACAATTCTAAGTCTGAATTGATCAGAACATTGTCCAAAGAATAGACATTAGACTGTGGCAATGTTGTAATTAAAGCCTTGGGTAGGAGTGGCGGGAGTTGTTAAGATTCCCCTGAGGGCATGGTCTGGGTTGTATGCCTGCCTGCGGCCTTATCACAAAGTTTGTCAAGTGCCTTATGACGACGGCTTTCATCTCTGCTAGCAGCTCTGGATTATTTAGAGGAGGAAGCCTCATGGGAGTAGCGTTTGGAGGTTCGTTTGGAACCTTTATCCTTAACATTGCCCTTGCACCGCAACACTGAGTCGGGCTTGGAGGTGGTAGCCTGAAATGCCATTGTTAAGAATATCTCTGCTCAAGTGATCTAAGGTCATTGATGGTAAAGCTCAGAGGAACTGCCAGCGCTGAGGAATGGAGGCTGTGAAAATAGAAGAGGAAACCACCCTCTCTCTCTCTCTTATTGTCCTGCTCGGGAATGCCCCTCTGAGCTCGCACCTCAGCCGTGCTCCTTTGGGAGCGTGGCCTCAATATAATGTTCGGGAATTTCCTTCCCAGCTTAGAAACAGGCTGTGCCCTTGTGGGGCGTGGCAGCGAGTTGCAAAAAGCAGAGCAGAGCTAATCCCCCTCATTGCGCTGATAACGCTCAGGGCGCTTAATTGGGAAGCGCGAAGCAACTGACTAAGGAGAGGTTTTAGGATGCCTGATTCCCTTTTGGCCATGTAGGACCATGATCCTAATGATAATAAGGGGAGGAAGGGAACTTCTTCCCAGGCAGTTCTGGCGCTCCGATCCACGATCCTAATAATAAGGGGAAGAAGGGACATCTCCCCAGGCAGTTCTGGTGGTCTGACCCCCGGCCAGCAGGGCCAAACGCTTCCTATAAAAGCGCGGCGACACTGAGATTAAAATGGCCATTGCAACTGCCATTTGAAAGCGCGGGAATCCTGCAAGTTGGTGCTGAAGCGGCTGAGGAGAAACGCCAAGAATAGGATGTTTCTTCTACAAGACCCAGTCCTCACATTTAGGATGGTGGGAAACTGTCCGAATTTCCTGCCTTGCTAAGATCAACGTAGTGGATAGATAGAGGGGCTGCAGCTACAGCTCAAGTCGAGGCTCGGATGTAGGGTAAATTCCACCTCCCCTTTCCTAGCAACTCAACAAATGTCAGGGAATCAGCTGGGAAAAAGTTAACTCACGACCAAAGGTAAATGATTTTCAGTCCACAGAATTAAGCAAACTGATACAAGGAGGAATAGAAGACACGTCTGTCCTGCTGAGTGACCGAGTCAAAAAGCTGCCAAGGAGGGGGCAACAGAGGTGGTCCTTAAAGGCTTTGACAGACTCGGTCCTATCAGCTAGCAGATGGAGTTAACCCATTCCTGGAGGCTATATCCACCGCTATGGAGAACAATAAATACATTTTACAAACGGGCATGGTGCCATAATTTTTATTTCTACGTCTATTTATCATGGACATGGCATACTTTAAATAGTCACAGATGTAATACGTAAAGGAATTAAAAACAACCCTATAACCATGATTAGAGTAAGCCAATAATTCTAAATATTATGAATGCAGCGACAAAAACTATTAACAGACTCAAGTCTTTCCCACACTTAATATATTGTTCAGAAGCGCTGGACTTCAGTTCCCATTACCTTTCACTAAATTGGCTTGGCACTTGAACTGAACTGGAGCATTTGAAGGAAATGAACTAGAATGAAACAAATCCTCTATTAAATCCAAAGGGAATAATCATCACCTGAAGTTGAAAAAAAATGCCAAGTAAGCACTAATTCTATATCTAGGTTGATATCCTACAGAGATGCCGTCTATCTAGGTTAATGCCCTCTAAAGAGCTACAGGGCTTGAGTTTGCTCTTTCTATTAGAAACATGCATTACAAAAATATCTGAATATTACCATCTGCCTCAATTCTGCTGCAGAATTGACAGACTAAGCTTAAAAGAGTAGAGTCCTATTTTTTTTCACAATGCTTTCTTTAATTATGCAAGATGACATGAGTGCCCTGAATTATATCTCTGTTTGGGAAAAACAGGAAGTCATCAATACTGCATCTCATGTACTCAATACCAATCAATCCTGGGTAAAGAGTCTGCAAACGTTTTTCGCTGGGTCAGCATATTGAGGAAGAATAGTGCTATGTACAATGCCTACCAGTAAGTTATTCTGGAACAGTGAAGGCGTGACTATGTTATGATCATCTCTACATCCAAAAAAAGGAAGAATTAGAAACTGGTGGAAAGTGGCGTTTGTGCCATGGATGTCGCTTGAGTAGAGGTGGCATAACAAAAAAATAATAATAATAACAATATTTGCCTTACGTCCAGGCTTCACCAAGAAGAAAAATAATTTCTCATTATTTACCATCTGGTTGTCAACTCCAAAAATGGTGAACGTCCGGCGTGCCATCTTGGGATTGCCATAGGTGGGGTGGGGTGGGGGAACCCCAGGGGGAGAATGGAGCACTGATGGTCCGGTGGGTTTGACTACTCATGAGGAATAGACACATGCAGAGGTGGGTTGCTGCCGGTTTGGATTGGTTCTATAGAACGGTTAGCAGAGATTTGCCTCCGCTCACCAAACCAGCAGCGATGGCAGGCTGGCCATGATCCTGAACCGGCCCTCCAGGAGGAAATCAGTCCTCCCAGTGAAAATTGCCTCGAAAATAACCCTCTGTGCATGCACAAAGCCTCCTGTGCATGCACAGAGTGTTATTTTTAAGGCAATATCTGGATGTGATGGTCCGTGTGCGTGCATGCATGCAAAACATGCACTTCTGTCGTGACCTGAACCGGTAGGAAAGTTAAGTAGAACTCACCCCTGGACACATGGGGTGTGTGTGAGAGCATCGCAGACGGAGGATACGAATTCCAGGTGGGAAGGCAGACCCGCGAGCAGGCAGGATTCCCGGCATCCGGAAGCACCTGGAGAGGGGCGGAGATTTCTCACCCTTCAAAATTAGCTGTGCTGCGGTAGCGAGTAGTGCTGACTTAGATCCCAGTTCACTCTGTACCGAGATTCTAGCCTGTATTAAAACATTTCACTCACGGCCTGTGTGACGTGACGTTTTTGGGCCTGATAGATCGGAACAGTGACACCGGTATAGGTAGTTCTCAACTTACAACAGTTCATTTCATGAACATTTGAAGTTACACTAGCTCAGACCACTTTTCACACTAACAACTATTGCAGCATCTTCATGGTCACTTGATCAAAAGACCAACCCTAAATTGCCCCTCCCTCCAAGTACTGATAAAGGTAATATACAAGTACTGTGTATAAGGTAATTACAGTTAACTATGTTATTTTAGTTTATTCTTAAAGCTTCTTATTGTAAGATAACTTTTCAAATATAGTTGATTTTCCACATAAGCTTAACTCATTTCAGGTATTCATTGACTAATTGATTATATGTTGTCAAGCCAATGTTGACATTTAACAACCACATAAGATTGATTTTCTCCAGAATCACAGATTGATATTCAGGTCTTTTTGTAAATGAAGGAAAAGTTATTTCTCTTTTGAGTGCTTTGGAATATTATCATAAAAATACACACTTATAAACCAACACATGAATTGATAAATGACTAAAAACAAAATAACGTTTGTAAGAGCTCTCCCTTGTCTTGTAAGAACATTTTGAAATTTTTCTAAGAATCATAGCAGCTGTTATCCCACCAGATCAGTACAATATAAAAAGACAAGAAAAAAATGTAATAATATAATAACAATAACAACAACAACTAGACAATACAGAACCCATTGGATTATCATTTCAGAGAGAATTCCTAACCTAAACAAAGAAACAGGGTAACAATAGATGGCCAAAACAAATAGTGGAATTAGGAGCTTTCTACTAGCTTCCCATTGACTTTTCTTGTCGGAAACTAATAGGAAACATTGGAAATGAAGATTATGGCTGAGCGTGGCGTATTGACAACACTGAAGAAGCCACAACTTTGCCAAATGTCACTCTCATGGGAGTCATGGATCTTTCATTTTGGAATGCATTTTGTAAGTAAGCCCATTTGAGGTACATTGATTCAAAAATTGTTGCTCTGTGCATCATGTTTTCACCCAACTGAAGGTTACAAACAGAACAGACATTAAAAGTGTTAGCAGTGTATAGATAATAAACGTTATCTATATGAAACAATACATAACACACATAGTAAGAAATTGATGGATGGTAACTATTGTCCCCACTTACACGCCATGAGTCTTATGATTTACTGTACTCTCCCTGCAGAATCAGAAATCTCGTGAGTAGGCCAGAAGTAAGATAAGAAGGCGAAGAAGCCTCACCCTGCATTTAATATCACATTACCATTGAGTATGAAAGTGTGGTCAGGGGATGATAGCATTACCTAGCTCTCCATGGGAAATCACCAGCAACATCTATATACAATACCTTGAATTCCACGGTAGAAAGTATTAATACCATCCATAAACATACAATAGCTTTTACTTTTATCTTAAAGGTTCCCCTTGCACATATGTGCTAGTCGTTCCCAACTCTAGGGGGCAGTGCTCATCTCCATTACAAAGCCGAAGAGCCAGTGCTGTACGAAGACGTCTCCATGGTCATGTTCCCACCAAAGGTGGTACCTATTTTTCTACTTGCATTTTTTTACGTGCTTTTGAACTGTTAGGTTGGCAGAAGCTGGGACATGTAACGGGAGTTACTCCTTTACGCGGCACTGGGGATTCGAACCACCGAACTTTCTGATCGATAAGCTCAGCATCTTAGCCACTGAGCCACCATGTCCCTTCACTTTTATCATACATGGTCCTGAATATTCTGTATACCCCTCTCTCTTCATAGAAAGTTTCCAAGATCAATGGCCCTGCACTGTGATAAAATACCATCTTGAAGTTATTTGCTGGCAAACCTACCCTGTTGTCATCTGCACTCTGGCCTTCTCTCCTTCTAAAATTTGTGACATGCCTATTGCCTACATCTTTTAGACAGCAATTGGCCTCTGATCAGCCTTTCCTGCATGAATTTTGGACAACTGGTCCTTTAAAAGAAATCCAACATTTTGATCCTTTATATTTTAGCGATACGGCATTGCATTTGTGTAGGATAAAATACATACTGTTAGCACGCTGATATATTTATAGAAAATAGCAGCTAGGGTGGACATGACATTTTCTATCAGAGAATGTCACCAGTTTGAAGAGAAAAAATGTTGGTTTTAATATTTTCATTTAAGGATTTCCAGATATCAAGAGTGTTTTATACATTCAATAGGAACAAAATGAAACATGTGCTTGCGCAGAAAATCTTGAGTGTATCAACAGAATGCAAGGCCAGGGCAGTGATTACTAAAAGCTTCTTAAGAGTCATCCGCGAGTAAAAATTGCCTCCAGGCAACCAGACAGAGAAGTGTTACAAATGCTTCCTTTTAAGGTCATTATGTGATTGACACATCAAACACTTTATGACTAATAACATTTACTGTCTTACCTATAACACGGGATTATCAACCATAGGAAAAAAATAAAAGGTTTGGCTACTTCAGGATTCTGTCTTCATAAATGTTCTGTAGCATCCTGGTTTCCAAAAATGTACAACTCCCAAACAGTTTGATCAAGGATGAAATAGAAAGATCAAGATATATGTTTGAGATTGTCTATATTGCCTAGCATTTAGCCTTTGAAGACCCCAACAGAAGACTTTTTCAAAATCTGAAGATCCCGTTGGACTGAACCTGGAGCCCTTTTCATTCAAAGCTTTACCATTAAGCTACAAACCAAGAGACAATGTTAAAGCATAGCTTTACAAAATCTACATTTACACTTTCATTCATCTCCACAGAACGTTTTATACAGACCGATCCAAAACATAAAGGAAGACTAAATTGAGGATCTTTGTATACCTTTTTGGAACACGTTTAGAGTACAGCAATAATCTTGTCATAGAAAACATGTTGTAAGAGCAATCTTCAAAAGAATGTATACAGAACAAGATCAAGTCTGAGTCGATAACCAGGACCAGAGGTTTACTGTCTGTAAATATTATGTATATTTTCTCTTTTTTGCCACTGTTCCATCCTCAACAGTTAATTTCACTCAAGGATAAAAACAAAGATTGGGTTAAATTCCCATGATGCTGTTTTAGAACAATATTTTTCTCACAATGGCCGATTAAATGCTTGAGAATGCTCACAAGCAGATTTAGAAGCATAGTCTTCCTCTCTTCTGTTTGGATATAACCGGTATTTAGAAGCATGATGCTTCCAACCCAGAAGTATCATGAATTTATCCAATTTCCTTTTGTGGCTATCCAAGTTGGAGATCAATATTTTTACTACAGTAAGGCTTCAATTTAACAAATATCAATTCAGGAGACCTTGGATGCAAGAAGCACATTTTTGCTCACACACCATCCTCCATGTGTATGTCAGCAGTCCCCAACCTTTGTGGCTTGGTGGCCGAGCTGGGAAGGGGAGAAAGGGACTGGGCCGCATGAACGGCATGCTGGCACGCATGAACACACAGACCTTGCGCAAGGGACAGAACACACATGCGTAACTCAACCTGCGTGACTGGCAGACCGGCACGCTTGCACGCAATAGCCCAACGGCTTGCTGCTTGCACAAGTAGAGCTGCACACACATATGTGCGTGCACTCTGGCTAGCCACTTGCACAGCACAATTCCAAGCAGACCACAGCCCGGTAGTGCATGGCCCATGCATATGATATTTAAACAGATTTAATAAGACATTCTGGCTTAATATTCTATAAACTTGATAAATAAAATGAATGTCAAACTGAAGGTTTGCTCCACCGTCATGCACTATTCATATTGGTTCTTTTCAGGGAAGTTCTTAAAAGGCCTATATAGTAATTAGAATCATTTAAAATATATAGAAACATACTTTTGACCTGACACTATTACACTAATCATTCTCCATCTACCTATATATTAAGAACAGTAGCATTGAATGGTCTCACCAGAACCATTCTCTGAAATCCTACATAATTGTGATGTGGCTGTACTATGGTCTTTAGTTTTATTCTACCTGTAATCAAATCTCTTACAATCCACTTTTTCCTGAGGTTGAGAGGAATTTACTTCCTAAATGGCAGTGCAGAAAATATAATTGCTTGTTTACTACATCTTACTTTAAATCTTTCCACAACTGTAACAATAGCTCATTATACATTATGTTTCTTTAAAAAAAAAAAGCACATGGTACTAACACAAAAGGCTAGTTGTTGGTGTTAATTTAAAAGTTTTGGCTAAACCTTTTGGATCTTTTTCTCTGTTCATTTACTTCTCTAGTTTTGTAAAGGGGGTGGGGGGAGAAAGGCAGGTTCACACACCTTTGTCTATGTTTTGCTGAATAAATTGTAACTGCCTAGGCTGGAAGCACCAGTTAACTCAATGTGCACCAACTTGATATATTGGAACCCTTTATGATGTGTTTCCTTTTCAAATTCTGAAAAAAGTCCAAAAGATAGGAATGTTTTTATGATGCAATTACAGTTAATATAAAATATATTTTACATTCAAGAGGAAAAGAGAACCCTCCCACCTAGAATTGGGCGCATTGGGTGGATACGTTTCCAGAGTTGTCTAAATGAGTACTTGTATGTAAAGTGAATCAGAGCTGCGGTGGCGCAGTGGTTAGAGTGCAGTATTGCAGGTTACTTCTGCTGATTGCCAGCTGCCAGATCGAATCTCACCAGGCTCAAGGTTGACTCAGCCTTCCATCCTTCTGAGGTTGGTAAAATGAGGACCCAGATTATTGGAGGCAATATGCTGACTCTGTAAACCGCTTAGAGAGGGCTGTAAAGCACTGTGAAGGGGTATATAAGTCTAAGTGCTATTGTTATCAAGATAGCCAATCAAAATTTCCTCCTTCTTGAATGTTGCAGGCATTGCACAACGAAGGGACAAGGCTTCTACTGATCCATCTTCCATCCTCACTCATTTTTACATCCCTTCTGGGTATCTTCAACAAATTTAACAGGCCCAAACAACCTGCCTGATTCCAACTAACAGTACCCACATTAAATTGCTATTCTTTAGCTTATTAGCTTATAGATAGGTTGTTAAGTCATGCCAGTCGTTAAGTGGGACCATTATGGGACCATGACCGATTTTATAACCTTTTCGTGGCAGTTGTAAAGCAAACACTGTGATCTTTGAGCAAACATCGTGGTTGTTAAGTGAACCCATTGTTTGCAATAGGTAATTTTTGCTGGAAACCAGAGGTAAATAGCAATAGCGCTTAAGACTTATATACTGCTTCACAGTGCTTTTTACAGCCCTCTCTAAGTTGTTTACAGAGTCATCATATTGCCCCCAACCATTTGGGTCCTCATTTTACTCACCTCGGAAGGATGGAAGCCTGGTGAGATCTGAACTGAGTCAACCTTGAGCCGGTGAAAATCGAACTGCTGGCAGTCAGCAGAAGTAGCCTGCAGTACTGCACTCTAACCACTGCGCCACCGTGGCTCATTGCTGGTTTCCAACAAAAAAAAGTCATAAATTATGGTCACATAACCGTATGACGCGGCAAACAGCTGTGGGCTGGTTACTACCAAGAACCCAAAATGTGATCACAATCTAAGAAATGCAAAACCAGGAAGGTTTGTAGTGTCTGAGTTCTTTGTGCCATTAGATTTGTTTTCACTTGTCCAACAACAAAGTACGTGGTGGAAACAAACTGCATTGAGAATGGAAGAGGATCCCCATTAATTACTTTTCATTGTATATTGTAACAAATAACTGAATTCTTCAGGTGTGTTACAGAAATCATACAGAAACATAACTCATTATTCTTTCTTTGGAAAAGGAGAGACAAAGGCCCCAGTTTCTCATACATAAGTAAAAGAATTAGATTTGATCTTATTTCAGGACCAAAAACAGGAACTTACTTGCCTATACTATGAAATAATGTCGGCAGAAGCAACTTTCTACAGGAGTTTCCCCTCCTTATTGGATCATTCCCTTCAGAGGTTTAACGTTTTAATTGTTGTTTTACCAAGCTCTATAATTATTTTTAATCAGCTGAGGGGGAAAAATATGTTAACCCAAATAGTTCCTTTTCAGTGCCATAGATGCTTGCAGCAAAACTGTTCACAAACAGTTCTTCACTACAATAAATAGAATGGCAGTGTGGTACTGTCACTGAAAGGTTTTTAACATCTCCTAGTTCAAATCTTAAGACCAAAGTTCAAATCAATCCATAGCCACAAAACTTTCCTGGGTGATTTGGAGCCAGTCACTCTTTCTATCCCAAGAGATAATGTACAAAATGCTGGACTAGGAGAAGATTCTAGTCTCTATAGAAGTCAATATGCCCCTTTTTGGGCCTAGTAGGCCTCCCTGCACTTATAATGCAACGTAACATAATGCAACTTGCCCCCCCCCCATGCATGCCCTGCCCATCCACTCATGTGTGCATGAATCATTTGCATGTGCCTCACCCCCACGCATGCGCAGCAGACACCCAAGAATTAACTGGCCGGCGGTGGAGCTGAGCTGGGGTGACGGGTATGCCACCTATGGCACACGTGCCATAGGTTCACCATCACGTTCCTAGATGAAAGGCATGGTATAAATTTAAATTTAATTATTTGGCTATAGCTAAGCTTCTGTTTGTCAAAGATACGGAATTTGCATATAGGGCCATGACTCACCATAAGCGTAGACTGTTAAATTCTGTTCTCTTTGGTTGTAAAGCTTTGATGCACATTCCCTTCGAAGTTCATAAAGGAGGTGCCCAAAGGTATCACAGATCAAGCAAGAAGGTTCATGCTATCAAGCAATGGTAGATATCGGACCTAACGCAGGGGTGTCAAACTTACGGATGCGTCACATGCTGGCCATGCCCAGTTTAGCGAAAAGGGGGAGAGTTGTGATATGTCACGTGACAATGCCATGACAATGTGAATTTGACACCCCTGATTTAACGCTACTGACCCCCCTCTCTCTCGCTACTCCCCCCTCTCTCTCAGAGAGAGATATTTGATTTAATCAGTAGCACTAAGTCCAATATTGGTTGATAGCATTAACTTTCTTGCTTGATCTGTGATACCTTTGGGCACCTCTTTTGTGAACTTGGAAGTTTTGCCAAAGAACTGTGTGTGTGACTGTTTATGTATGTGTGTGTGAGAGAGACACAGAGAGAGAGAAAGAGAGAGAGAATTTGAAACTTGATGATCTGCACTTCGTAGCCGTTAAAACTCATTACATAATTCAATGATTGGAAGATCTGCCATCGGAGAATACCTGGAATATGCTGACTGGTGACGGTGTCAGCCCATCTTGACATAAATATATAACAATTCATATTGCCGCTAGTTACAGTGACAAGTAAATGTCAATCTGCACAAAAATCAACCATGAGACAAGTACATACTGAAGGGAGCTGAAACTATGAAGACATCTTCCTGACATCTTGGTGAGCCATCACTAATCCAAGGTAACAGCCTAGTGGGCCACATCTCTTAGGAAACGTAAGTAAGTTTTCTATACTATATGCCAAGGCCCGTTTCACTCATATTATGGAACGGAGTGTGCGTTATAAACCCAGTGGCAGATACTAATTGCTTAGAAGGACCATTCAAGTGTTTATGGTAATAGACTTTGTCTAGTATGGGAGCTACTTACTTAGAAGACCATTTTCAATCAATGTCAAGCATTCACAAGAAGATCATCAAAACAAGTTAGTGCACACAAAGCACCACTTAAAACATTTAAGTAATGCTCTTTCATCGGTTGCTTCGAATGCTGTCCTTGATTATCTATCCAAGCACACACGTTTGCTGGCACAACTCACCAAGAAAAGTGAGCGTGCACACAAATATCTGGAAAATCTTGTCTATTTTCTGAAAATATCATATGACTACCCTGGCTGATTAATTTATGGGTTAAAGAGATGTCAATTTAAACCACCAAACTAAGATAGAAATCATAAGCAAATTCTTTCTACTGAATTTGGAGAAATGTTCTTTTTATTCACAAGTCTTGAATTCTTATAAATACAGGTAGTCCTTCACTTACGACTGGTTGCTTAGCAACCATTTGAAATTGCAAGAAACCCTCTCTAAAATGTATTACAATCCAGTTGGGAATTTATAACTTCTGCCCGCTGGGTTACATGATCACAATTTTGGGTACTCGGCAACTGGTCTGCATTCATGACCATTTAGAGAATCCCATAATTTTACATGGCTACAATTTATTATGCTTTTGCCAAAAACTGGTGTTTTATTTCTGGTATACAGCAAAAATAGCGAATGGGTTTGCTTAATTATTGGGGATTCACTTAATGACCATGATTCACTGAACAACCACTGCAAAAAGTTTGTAAAGCAGCGATGACCTGTTTTATGATCATTATGACTTACAATTGTAATGGGCAGGTTTCATTACAGTCATAACTTGACTGTAATTTAGCAATAGCACTTGAACTTATACACCGCTTCATAGTGCTTTTACAGCCTTCTCTAAGCGGTTTACTGAGTCACCATATTGCCCCTAACAATCTGGGTCCTCATTTTACCCACCATGGAAGGCAGAGTCAACCTTTAGCTGGTGAGATTTGAACCGTCAAACTGCAGCTAGCAGTCAGCTGAAGTAGCCTGCAGTACTGCACTGTAACCACTCTGCCATTTCGGCTTTCAAATATCTCAAATTTGATGTATTTGTTCTTCCACCTAAGGCTTTTCCACTATGATGTTATAGCATTTAAGGCTTTGCACTTTTAGTACTTTATTAGAAGTTGATGCATTTTATGTGCCCATAATAGAAACCATAACGGCCACTAATTGCTTTTCAAACCCTATTACCAAATTATGTTCAAAATAAACATTTTCTGAGAAATGTTAGCAATATGGAGGTGCGATTTAAGAAGATAAATTGTGCATCGTTGAACAAGACCAATGGCGAATGTTAGACTTTCTGTTACTACACGCTGATTGTAATCAAGTAGAAGTTTATGTTCTTTTTATTAATCAAAACAAATCACTGGTAGCAATGACTGCCAAAAAGTGTAACTTCATTTCAATGTTTGAAATTACCTAAATATTGTTAAGCTACAATTTAAATTTGAAGGTTCTTGGTATTAGATCTGCAACGTTGTATTTATTTTTTTCTAAAGCAATGAGGAATGGAAGCTAAAGTTGGCATTTGTTTGTAAGTCGACCACAATTTCTTTTATGGCCACGTCATACATACAGGGTGGATTAAAATAACAATAATAAGAATAAGAATCCAATTTTTTAATTTAAATAGGATGTTTTTTATTTTTATCAAATTTATTTTAATAAAACGCTTTTGGAGTAAAAATCTATCTAAAATAGTTTTGTATTTAAAGTACATTAATAATTTAGTTTATTCAGCATGAAATAGAGCTTAGTTATGTAGCATGAGGCGGTATATTCTGCAATCATATTGGGACTGTCGGGGAGTCAAAAGCAGGTCAGAGGAGGAGCCGCTGAGGGACAGAGATGACAGTTTAAGAATTATGATTTAAATCGAGTTGATTTAAATCAACCCTTTTTACTAGTGAAGGGAAAATCCACCCTTCATGCATATATATAACATTCATTGTTGGAACAAGTTAAATTTTTATGATACTTAAGAAGGTCCAAATGTATTTCACAAGAAGAGTAGTCAATGCCTGGAATGTTCTACCTGACTCCGTTGTTACTTCTTCTAACCCCCACAGCTTCAACCTTAAACTGTCTACCTTGGACCTCGCCCCATTCCTAAGAGGTCTGTAAAGGGGGTGTGCATAACCGCACCAGTGTGCCTACTATCCCTGTCCTACTGTCCCGTTTATTTGTACTCATTTCTTGTTCATCTCCATGTTTATAGTTATACTTGTTATCCAGTACATGTTCGACAAACTAAATAAAATATATTTTAAAAAAAATAAAACTTATAATGATTGGATTTGCCACTTCAAAAGAACCATGCCATCTGAGCTCCTATTTAGAGTTAGAATAAAATACTTCCCCTTTAATGTCAAATCAGATGAAGAAATAAAAAACAATAAAACACAGGTCTATGCCTATAAAAATTAGTTATGTTCACACATCACATTAAGTTAAAGTAAGTTGCTTTGCCCTTAACATGTTTTGCAAATCCAGCTAGCTCTTCTTGCTTAGTCAGTAATAATTTATGTTTTTAGCATTGTATGTGAACTCAGTCAATTATGGTTTATTCAACAGCCCATATATTAATGCAGTATCCGAAGTAGTCTACATATGTAAACATCCAACATTTAAATTATTATCATTCAAGAGATTTTAAACTACCGTGTTTCCCCGAAAATAAGAATGGGTCTTATTTTCTTTTGAACCCCAAAATATGGCCTTGGCCTTATTATCGGGGGGGGCTTATTATTTTCGGGGTGCAGGAGGCGGCGAGCGTGGGACTCGAT
>JANHFT010001551.1:133286-152114 GCA_032467955.1 Pseudoxenodon macrops
ACAGACAGACAGACAGACAGACAGACAGACAGACAGACAGACAGACAGACAGACAGACAGACAGACAGACAGACCCTAACCAATGTAAACAAGAGTTCTGGTTACTTTTTCAGTGCCAACATAACTTTGAACAGTTATTAATTAGGACTATCTATCAAGCCAATTTTATTTAAAACAACTTCAAACACAAAAGCACATTTTAGGCGACTTACCATTGGTCGTGCATTGATAGGTAGAAGGTTTCCTCTTAGGAGCCTCCTATCACAGGAAGATGGTACTGAAATATAAAGAGTAAAGGGGAGGTTTAATTTGGGACAATGAGGAGACCAATTGCTCAGACAGATTTTGAACTGTAAGGTTGACATTTTTAACTTTCGAATTTTAGAGGAAGAAAATGCTATTGTCAGTTTTGAAATGAAAACAGAAGGAACCGCTGATTTACAAAATTCTGTTTGGAACGGGCTTATTTCCATATTAAAACAACCTATAAAGAAGGTGATGTCAGCTCAGGGGCCAATATTTCAAGTGTACTAAAGATTGCTGTCACAATGCATTAGACATTTTACCTTACCAAACAAACCAAGGTTTTAAAGAATGTGGCTCAATTCATTTTGTAATAGCCACCAACAAAGCTTCCCTAAACAAAGCTATGCTCACAAAGCAATAATTACATTAATCCCACGGGTGCAGGAAAGGGGATGTGGGAAAGGGGAGAGGGGAATTATATTTTTAATAGCATCTAAATCTGACTGCAGGCAATGCATAGAGCAGTGATAACTTTTTTATTGTTGCGTGCTAAAAGCACCCGCGCCTGCACCCATAATGCAATGCAAGCGTGACACCACAACTCTGCACATCCCACTCCCCTGCGTATGCGCGCACAACCCTCCCACACTCTGTTTTGGGTCTAGTAGGCCTCCCTGCAGCCTCCTAAGAGCAAAAACAGGCTGTGGAGAGCCTGTGCTGCATCCCCTATGCCCCATTTTGGGCCTAGTAGACCTCCCTGCAGCCTCCTGGGAGCAAAAGCGGGCTGCGGGGGGGGGGGGCACGCCACACACACCCATGCTCCATTTTTGGCCTAGTAGGCCTCCCTGTGCTTATAACCCATAATGCAATGCGCTGTTGCCCTGCCCACCAGTACATACATGCGCAACCCCCACTCCTGCACATGCGTGCATCTCCCGCATGCGCCCCACCCCCTCACATGTGCAGCAAAGACCTGAAAATCAGCTGGCCAGTGAGAGGCATGTGCCCATGCACGGTGGAGCTGAGCTGGGGCGACGGCTCCCATGCCCGCCGAGAGGGCTCTGCATGCCACATGTGGCACATGTGCCATCTGTAGCACACGTGTCATAGGTTCGCCATTACGGGCTTACAGAAAGGTTAACTTGACAGCTATCATCTTAAATTCCATGTTCGACTTAACAAAAAAAAATCCTTTTTATGTATAGATATCTTTTTTATGATAGAAGAATCTGATTGAAGTTGCAGGTTGTATCCAAAAAGCACCCTTACACACACACAGACACACGATACCAAAACTGCCAATAAAATTCAGAAATGGTTGAGGAAAACAAAAACTCTATTGCAAATAGTAGCCTCGCTCTCAAAGATATCATTGTGTTTGTTTGTTTGTTTTCCTCCATTTATAAGCCGTGTCTGTTTAAAGAGGAAAACAGAACTCTGCTGGCAAGATCGCCCAGACTGACTACAAACAACAGCATGACAAAGTAGCAACAATGGTGCATTGTAATATATGCAAAAATAGCACTTGTGCCTGGTGGGGTCACAAAATAGGCAAGTCATAGGAAACGCTCTGGGACTTTAAAATTCAAACAAACAGGCACCTGCCACATAACATCCCAAGTGAAAGTGTGGATAGTGGAGAGAAAAGAAATGGAGAAAACCACAAAATATAAAAACCTGCAAATAAAACAATTGTTGCAAAAGAAGGCAAAGATGGTACCACACTAGTAATAGATGTCTTATGTTCAATCCCAAAACATCTGGAGTACCGCTTGGATACTAGATTAGCATTGACAAAATCACCACAAATCAATTTCAAAAGGCAACTTTATTTGGGAGAGCTTACATCCTATAATGAAACCTTTAATAATATAAAACATCATCCAGGTACTTTTGAGGACATTGATAGGTGGATAAAAATGCAAAACCAGCCTAAACTGCTGACTATGTAACTAACCGTAATATCCTAGGATTACAACCACATGGTCAATGCCAGAAAGGGAAGGAAATGTGGAACTATCTCACAGGGCAATTGTGGTCACAGATATGTCTCCAAGGGCCCATAAAATGACATAACAACAAACAGGATAGAAAGACAAAACTTAACTGAATAGTCTGGCAGATAACTGAAGCAAGGTTTTATAATGATACCTAACACTTTGAATTACCCTATTTTTCGGACTATAAGACGCACCGGTGTATAAAACACACCAAGATTTCAAAGAGGTAAGAAAGAAAGAAAAAAGGGGGGGTTGTCCTCCCCGGAGCCAGGAGCACACTGCAAACCTCCCAAGCCCTCTGCGCACTCCGTTTTTGCGAAAAACGGATCAATTTTTCGCAAAAATGGGATGCAGAGGCGGGCGCTTTAGGAGGCCAAAAATAGCTGTATTCGGTGTATAAGACGCACCAACTTTTCCACCCTCTGTTAGGAGGGAAAAGGGTGCGTCTTATACTCCATAAAATACAGTATCTTTTCCAATGAATTGTTAGATAACAGTGCTGCCTTAAAAAAAAAATACAGCCCTCTAAAAGATTTTCTATCCCATGGTTTCAGAAGGCAAAATATATATTTACATGTAATATAATGTAGTATGTTATTACATGTTATATGTTGCTACATTGTTATATGATACATTACATGTTATGATATATGTGTGCTACGTTCTGATAATGTACTGAGTAATAAGAAATGTGCTGAAAGAATAAAATATTTATATTATCTAATCTATGAAATAAATACTTAGTAGTAAAAACTATTCTCCAACATTGGACAACCCTATGTTTTCAAGAGATCCAGAAGAATGTCAATGCCTTAATATACAAGAAAACATACTCTCATATCTATTTATTTATTTTTTATTTTATTAATTTGTCAAACACGTATAAGGTAACAGATATAGGTATAAACATGATTATTAATAAAGGATAAGGATATATATAAGATATATATAAGGGACAGTAGGACCGGGACAGTAGACATGTTGGTGCGTTTATGCATGCCCCTTATAGACCTCTTAGGAATGGGATGTGGTCAACAGTAAACAAAGGTTAAAGTTATGAGGGTTTGGGGAAGTAACCAGAGTCAGGTGGTGTATTCTGTTGTAAGCAGAGGAGTGGAGTACTCCTCTCATGAAATACCTCTGGACTCGCTCAATTGTATTAATGTCCGATATATAGTACGGATTCCAGACAGATGAGCTGTATTTAAGAATTGGTCTAGCAAAGGTTTTGTATGCCCTAGTTTGCAGTACAATATTACCGGAGAAGCAGCTTTGCAAGATTAGGTTAACAACTCTTAGTGCCTTTTTGGCAATGCTGTTAGTGATAACTTAAAAAAAACAACTAAAATAATTAGAAGGAATCATAAGCAATTTTCTGTTAAATAATAAATCCAACTCAATTTCTCATTAAACTCAGCTGTAGAAAAAAAATCCACTTAAAATGTAAACAAACTGGCTTCAAAATATTTCTGAACATCAGTTGTAAAAGTATGTTTCCTGTTTATTTTTCCTGTTCTATTTTTCATGCGCGTGTGTATTCCCATACTCTTAGTCTTCAAGGTCTGGTGGTTAATCCTACTCCCTGGGGTTTTTATTGAGGGAGGGGGGTGATGACTGAGGAGGTGAGGATCAGATCAAAGTTGAATGTGACTTAAAAACCTCTATGGAGCTGAGCTCAACTCTTTCTAATGCAATTGTGTTGTTTTCTTAGCAGTATTGTGAAAATGTCTTCACCAGGATGTTTTGTGGGGGTTTTGACAGTCCACCCTAAAAATCCTACGATATCTAGGTGATTTCCCCATCATTGACCTGCTTAGTTTTCAAAGTCAGATATAAGTTTTACCCAATGAGAATAATTAGCACAATTATGTACCAATAGACATAAGCTGGATAATTGGATGGTGACCTGACACAGATAAGTCTTCATTTAACAACGGTAGTTGGGACAGCAATTCTGTTATAAGCAATGCAGCTGTTAAGTAAAACATCACAGGATCATGCCGACTTATGACATCTGTTCTACTGCAATTGTTAAGCAAATCAACAATGTTCATAAATGTGACTTCACATGATCATGGCTTATTTCCAGCTTCCTTGTTGACTTTGCTCGTTGGAAGCTGGATATGAAGTTTGCAAATGGCGCTCATATGACCATGGGATACTGAGGCTGACCTAAATACGCACGAGTGCCGGAGCACCCAAATCACACTCAAACAACTGCAGAGAATCTGAGACAACCATAAGATTGAGGACTGGTTGCAGATCTTTTTCGGCACCATCACAAGAGGCAGTTGTTAAGCTACAAACTACCTGAAAAGGAATCAAATTTACACCTGCAGAATCCGTGCCTCATCTTTATACACTTTCTTCTTTATCTTGACCTTGTAAATTTCCCTTTCAGCAGAGGGAAGGGAAAAACACTGAATTGATTTCTTGTAACAGGAGGAAAGGAACGCAGAGAGAGAGAGAGAAATGACTACGGCATTAGCATTGCAGATAGTGGCCAATTCAGCATTCATACAGAATTATCTTATCTGACAAGTGTTACTGACTTAATATAAAATATCATGATCCTTTTTGCTAAGTGTATGCTAATTTATTTATTTATGCCAATTTACTCATTCAATTATTGAGGCACCCTAAGTAGTTGCGTTCAGCTTTCGTTGGAGGATACCCAGATGCTCATTACCTTGTGTGTGTTTTTTAAGCAAAAAAACAAAGTTTCAATGTGACTACACAATAAGAATTGCCATCAGCTGAAGCTGCAAAGCCACAGAAAAGAAATAATCGGAAGGCCAAGTAGCCAAAAAAATAAAAGCTGGAATAGCTTTGTCTGGATAAATACCGCAAATTCTTCTCACAGGAACGAATATAATACAACAAAGCAGGACCACAAAGCTGTTTATCTAAACAGGACAGCAGGACGTGAAATGACATTGTTGTCTGGTCTCTTACAGGTAGTCCTTAACTCACAGCTATTCCTTTAGTGATTCTTTGAAGTTACCACACTGAAAAAAGTTATTTACAGCCACTTTTCACACTTACAATCGTTGCAGTGTAAGCAGAGTCACATAATCAAAATTCAGGCCCTTGGCAACCGGCATGCATTTTCTTTTTCTTTAAATAATTTTTTATTAAACACACATTAAAAACACTGAACACAGTGTAATCATCCTGGCAGTTATCTTTGCCATACATACTAAAATATTGTATGGATTAATATATATCTTACTTATGGTTGCAGCATCAAAGGGTCACATGTTCGTGATTTGTGGTCTTCCCAGCTAGCTTCCAATAGGCAAAGTCGATGAGAAAAGCTGGATTCGCTTAACAACTGCGATTCACTTAACAACCAGAGTCATAGCACACACAAAAAGTCATAAAATGTGGCATGGCATAATTAACAACCTCATTACTTAGCAATAGAAAGTCTGGTACCAATCATAGTCGTAGGTTGAGGACCACCTGTACATCCTTGAGTTATATGTTATACATATTATACATCACTTCATGCAATATTTATTAAGAACCGTGGGGGCGTAGTGGTTAGAATGCAGTATTTGCAGGCTCAATCTGTTCACTGCCGGAGTTCGATCCTGACCAGCTCAAGGTTGTCTCAGCCTTCCATTCTTCTGAGTTTGGTAAAATGAGGAGCAAGATTGTTGGAGGCTGTATACTGACTTTGTAAACCACTTAGAGTGTGCTGTAAAGCAGAGGTCCCCAATCTGTGGGTCTCAGCCCACTACCGGGCTGTGACCTTGTGGTCACCGGGCTGCGTGAGTGGCTGGCCAGTGCATGTTAGTGTGATCGCGAGCATCACGGAGGCGCTAGTATCACTAAAGCACCTGCCCCCCCCTTTTCCTCCAGGCCGCCAACCCAGAAAGGGTGGGGAAAAGTGGTATATGAATCTAAGTGCTATGGTATTATTATTGTTATTAAGCATAAAACCAGTCTCTGAAACCAAAAGGCCAATATAATGTCCAGAAGTACTAAATGGACTCATTTCCCATGGTGTTTTCAAGCCCCCTCAAAATTTATCTGACTTACGAACACCATAAACAAATGGAAAGCTGATACAAGAGATCAATTGTGTTACTATCATATTTAACATTTAATACAAACTGGTGAGATTTTCTCTATTTTAAAGTTGATATAATTAATACCCCTAATACGTGAAATACAAGAGTTTATCTAAGCAACTTACAAATTTAATTAACTCGACTAAATGGCACTCAATCATTATCAATCAGCAGCAGCACTCCATCATCATCAAGACTAAAACGGTCCCCGAGTTCTACTCTAAATGTCATGCTTAGTATCTCAGAATAATTTCATCCAGCATCCTGAGAAAAATGTGTACCTTTGTCCAATAGCAGAATTAAGCGCACACGGTCTTTTTTGCCACAGAGTACATGTAATCAAAATGCGATGTGTATGATATTGATGTGGCCTGAACAATAACTTCGCTGGAGTTCACACTTAAGTCTTCTCTTCCAAGCTGGGAGATGGCAAGACCAGTATTAGACGAGTACTTTGTACTCTGTTTTGGACAAATGACACAACTCTCGGAAGAATTGTGACTTTAGGGCATTTCCAAATTCCCAGTTAGCTTCTAGATAGGCAAGTGCAAGTGGTAGTGGTGGTGGTGGAGTGTGTGTGTGTGTGTGCACGCGCGCGTGTGTTCAGCATTTTCTGTGTGCCAGGTCAAATCTTATAAGGAGGTTCCTCAGATGCACTGATGTTCCACTGTACATACTCTGTTTCCCTGAAAATAAGACCTCCCCGGATAATAAGCCCAATCAAGCTTTTGAGCAAATACGCTAATAAGCCATCCCCTGAAAATAAGCCCTCCCTAAAACACAGCATCAGCCATGAGGTGACCACTCTCACCGCCTCCTGCATCTCAAAAATAATAAGACCTCCCTGAAAATAAGGCCAAGCACTTATTTCGGGGTCAAAAAAAATAAGACCCTGTCTTATTTTTGGGGAAACACGGTAGTATCACTCTAAGTCCAATAATGAAATAAATTAGAAAGTAAAAATGTTTCTAATACAGATCCCAGTAAGTCAGATGGGAGTTATTGGGATAGAGATATCAATAATTCTAAGCACATAGTGCCTAAGAGAAAAGGCGAGCAAACATTCATGATCTTCTTAAATTAAATACATTTTAACAAATAAATGTGTGTGGTTTTTTTTTTTTTTAAAGAAAGCTTGTATTTTAAGGCAACATGACATAAACTTGCAAGATTTGGGGCATTTTTAATTCCCCAAAATATATTTGAAGGACACCTGAAAAGATTTGTCATGTCACAAATACAGTAGATAATTAGCAGTACGCATTTGTTTCTTGCAAGATTTGCAAATACACCAGGAGAAGAAATGTAAGTGGATGGACAGCAATAATCATGTGCTTTTGTACCTAACTTACATTATGGCAGGTGATAATTTTTTTTCAACTAGTACGAGGAATAGTTTTGTCAATACAGCAACATGATATCATATGAAATTTATCCATGAATCATCAAAGAAAAAGATGAAGTTGAGCCTTATATATACAACAAACAAACAAAAACCTTTTAGCTAAGGAAGCAGATGTTTAAGCTTACAACTTCTCCCTATGTACAAGGATGAGCCCACCAGAATTTTGCAATCTTGATGCAAAAATAATAATAAAATGCAGCTTAGAATCATTTCCATAAAGGCAGACAGTGCTGTATTCTAATTCTTTCTTTGCTGTATACAAGCCACTCATCCCATTGAACATTCATTCTATTAAATTAGAGCCAAAAGATTTCTCCCTTTTCTGCTGTTCCTCAAAAGCTCTTTATGGAGAACTTGGACAGTCAGACAGGTTGCACTGTGACTAGCCAATCTACAGGAACCCCAAGACATACAAAACTAAACAGTAAATCTTAATAGCAGCAGAAAACCTGAGAAAATACTCAGTTCTGGCATTCCCCTTTTCTGTCTTTTATGCAGGATGTTAATACAGATGATGTCGTTCAATCTTTTTTTTTTTTTTGGAAGAGTACTACAAAGACCAGCTTCAACACAATACATGTTAAAGATCTAGCTGTGCATAAGCACCACATGCAAATTGTATTTAGTTTTAACCACAGTTATTTAACCTAATGCGTGATTAAGTACATTATGTGAATTCAGGCATACTGTCACAATAATTCTAAGATTCCCCAAAGTAATATCCACCCTTGCAAGTCTCACTTGATGGCCCATCCTACAAATATTTAGAAACAAAGTGTATAAAGCAAGGGACAATCTTCCATAATAAACTTTTTCCTTAAAAAAAAAAGTGCTTGGATTCCATAAGGACCTCATTATATATTAGAAAATCTAGTACAGCAGCATGGATATGCTCTAGGTCATGTCAGTCACTTAGCTGTTCAATCATTGTGTCCACCCTATGAAACTTTCTCCCACTGGAGGTTAAGATGATTCCAACTTGTTGGTCATTGTTCGTGGCCAGATCTGGGGACACCACCACCACCACCCCAAGTGTGAGAAGGGACCTCTCTCCTGGCTATGCTAGCAATTGTTGATTGTAATATCTTCCTTGGCTGTTGTGCATTATAATTTTTGCATCTGTCATTGGAATTGTTTTTAATTTATTTGAAGATTTGTTTAGTAGGGTGTCCATACAAATTGAATGAGTAGATAAGATAAATCAAATCAAGTCTAACCAATGGTTTGTTTATAAATGTGTCTACTTCTTTCAAAAAGACAGGAAACATCAGGGGTATCAAACTCAATTTTATTGAGGGCCGCATCAGGGCTGTGGTTGACCTCGGAGGGGGGGGCAGCCAGCTGTGGCCAACTGGGTGGGCGTGGCCAGTCTGACACTTCTACTCAAACTGCTGGCATGTTTCCTCTTTGCATTAGGTAGACTGGGCTGATGCTATGCTGGCCTGATCTTTCTTCTTTGCATTGGGTAAACCAGGACAGTTCCGTGGGCTGGATCCAACCACATTGTGGGCCAGATCCGTCCCATGAGCCTTGAATTTGACACCCGTCCTACATGCTAGAGAAGATGATTATTGGACAAACATATAAAATTGTCTTCTATAAAGCATTTATAGGTGCATTTAATGAATGGCTAAGCTCAGCAAACAATGTTCCCGAACTTCCGGTTTGCTCATTGGGCCTTTTTTCACCCTCTGGAGGCTTCCCTAAAAACTCCTGAAGCCTCCAGAGAGTGAAAAACGGCTGAAAATCAAGGCTGAAAATCAGCTGGAGCTGACAGGGCAACGCCTTGCGTGCCCTCAGAAATGGCTCCGCATTCCACCTATGGCACGTGTGCCATGGGTTTGCCATCACTGCCTTAGGACATCGTGTAATTTGCAGAAGTCTCCCCTAAAAATGCACAATGTGTGTAGAACTGCAGAATTTCTGGCTGACAGCTTTTTTCCACATCTGAGTAGGAAGCAGACCAGGAATTTCGCCAGAAGTTAACTACTGAAATTTCATAATCCCTCTTCTTTCCTGTTCTTTCAGGCTGACTATACAGAAGGGGGGGGGGATAATGAGATATCTATGGTCTCCAAAGACAGAAAAGGATTTCAATCAGAAGATCTGGGTACAATTTCTTTTCTTATTTCGTCTAACTCAGGTTCAACTAATGCCCAGAAGAGACCTACTCACTTCTATTTACACATTTCACTTTGGCATAATAGTAAGGAAATAATGGACTTTGAAAAAGTTGCTTAGTTACAACTTTATGCATTTTCCACCAATGGTGATTTGGATTGGGAGTTGTAATTCAGCAGCCTCTGGTTGGTTTCTCATCCCTAAAGCCAAGTCAGAATCCAATCTTCATTTGCAGGCATCAAAATGGGAGTGATGTTTTCATTATACTCAGGAGTGAAGAAACAGATTTTAGTGACTGATGTATTCCTTCACTCTAGGCTATTTTTCAGACTATGCTATTTCATCACACACACAAAATGAAGGGAAGTGGCACTTCATTTTTCTTCAAAATACTCCTCCTCAAAATAATGTGTTCAGGCAAGCCTAGGTTTTGTTTGTGTTGCTCATGTTAAAGCCAGGCTGGTATCCTCCAGGTGCACAGCCAGTCCTCGACTTATGACCAAAATCGGAACTATAATTTCCATTGCTAAGCAAGGCGGCTGTTAAGTGAGTTGTGCACAACTATACAACTGAATCAGTGCAGTTAAATAAACCATGCAGACCTTAAGCGAATCCAGCTTCCCCCCATTGACTTCGCTTGTCAGAAGCTGGCTAGGAAAGTTGCAAACGATAATCATGTAACCCCAGGATGCTGCAACGATAGATGCCAAGTGACAAGCACCCAAACTTTTGATCTTGTGACCTTGGGGATGACTACACCCTTCATAAGTGTGAAGACCAGTTGCAAGACACATTTTTCAGTGGCCTTGTAATTTTGAAAGGTCGCTAAACAAACGGTTATAAGTCGGGGACTACCTATATTGATATTTCCATTCTTGGAATTTTCAGTTTATCAAGAATTGATGACCGAAGATACTAATCTCTTATACTTCTACTCAACCCTACAGAAAAGCCTTCATCTAGGCCTCTGATGGCAAACCTATGGCAAACATGCTGGAAGTGGCACGCAGAGCCATCTCTCCGGGCATGGGAGCCGTCACCCATTGCTCTTCAGGGTTCTGGTGCTCCGGCCAGCTGGTCTTCACGTGCGCAGGAGCGCTGGAAACCGGAGGAGCAGTCGCCAAGTGTGCATGTCGGCCACCTGGTATTCCGGTTTCTGGCGCGCATACATGCACAAAGACCAGGTGGCCAGCGCGCCAGAACCCGGAAGAGCAACGGCCGACAGCTCGCATGCCCAAAGACACAGAGAGGGGATCCCGGTGGTCACTTCCTACGGGAGCAGAGATGTTGACCGAGCGGGCTGTTTGTGCGGTCCCAGCCCTCAGCATCGATGCACGTCCGCAGTCCAGAACACTTGGCCAGCTTGGGCGCATGAGACAGCAGAGCAGCGCACACACACGCTCCCGTTTCAGCACTTGATGCTGAAAAGGTTCGCCAACTTTTTCTCTTCTAGGCAGAGAAGAGGTGACATATTTAGAAATACTGCTACAGAGATCAGCAACAACTGTTATTCTATTAGTACTTGTAAATTAACTGGATCCTTTGCAACGCAAAGATATATGATTAGAACAAACAATAGCATTAGTGATCATGCAATTCTCTTTTCTGACCAACCAAATTATCTCTGTTCAACAGGGGCATATGAATGAACATTTTTAATTACAGCCAGCAATTTCTTCAACCCTTCCAGTTTTAATAATGGAGGCTGCTCTGACTCTTTCCTTGCTTCTTCCTGGCATCCAGATCATTCACTGCTACTACCAGCATTACCTAAGGGATCAACATTTTTATTTAAAATAACATTGATTTCAGGAATTGGGAAGTCATACCCAACTTCCAATTATTTTTCCACTCTTAAAATACAGTGTGAATGGGTGTGGTCGGCTTCAAAGCTGAAAGACAGAAGAAGGGTAATTCCCAGGGAAGAAAAACACTGCAAGGGAAGGGAAAATTGCTCCTTCAACAATATTTTTTTTCCAGATAATGTAGGTGTAATTATTTGCCATGGAGAAGGCTCAAACAAAGGCCAGCCTGTAGGAACTAAAAATAAACCATACTTATTAAGTGGTTCAACCATTTCAATGGATTTTGAACTTTGAAGCTATCACATACATACAAATGATGCTGATAAATTAAAAATTAAAATTAAAAACAAACAAATAAATAAGAAAACAAAAACAAATGAAAATTCATAGGGCAGAACTCAATGTAGCCCTGGATCTTTTTCTGTTGTCAGTTTTCTATGTTTCTATAACAACATTATGCACAAAGTTCTAACATGTATATTCAACACATATAAAAGATTCTCAGAGGGTTTGGACTACAACTCCTAGTATCACAAACAATTCTCTTGAAACTATGGGAGATGCCATCCCAAGAAACATGCCATTTTTGTGCCCGACTCTGCAACCTCCAAAATTTGCACAAAAACAAGGTGTGCTTTTAACAATAATTGTGTCACCCCCAAACATCACCTTTGATACAAGTGTTATAGTGTTAAACTAAGGATCAGGGACATCCATTTTAAAATCCCGAAACTCTAACCCAATCATATTCCTTCAGACCAAACTACTCCACAATTTTCACAATTCCGCGAATGAATGCTGCCTTGAGTTCATAGAAGAAAGCTAATATATAAATCTGTTCAATTAATGGAAGTGTGCATTTCAATGTACAGTACATACCCACAAATTTTAAAAAGCTATTTAGTTCTTCACAAATTAACTTAAAAATTCACAAGTAAATTAGAGTACTATGTCTCATCTTGTTTTCAATTGCCACCCAGCACCCTAATTACTTAAAAAAAACAATGCTGTTTTTCCTTATCCTGTGTTTTCCTCTTCTCCTTCTCCTTCTCCATCCCTATTCCAGAGAAACATACTAACTAGGCTTTTCACACTGATATATTCTAGGGTTATGCCCTTAAAGTAATGGAGAACCCTGGAGGATATAGCAACGGAAGGACTTTTGAATAAAGCATTATATTGATTCGGAATGGCAACGGGGATTTAGCTAAGGATAACTTTTTCTTACATAAATACAATGAATATCCTCAAGCTGCTGTCACCAGAATTAAAAGCCAGGGATTGTAAAGACTATATAAGCAAACAAAATGGGACGCCAAGCAAATATGACTTTTCCTTCCTCTTATATTTCAGTGGGGCCAAAAGCAAATGATGCAGGGTGAAGAAGCACCAGTTCATGCCTCAAGAGTAGCAGTCTAAAAAAATGAAAATAGTTAGAAGTAGGAATCTACTCCTGGGCACAATGAAAAGTTTCTCGTTCTCGTCTTCCCAACCTACAAAATCAACCTGTCGCCATCATTCATCTGAATAAGGGTTGGGAAATTGTGGTCCCTTTACAACCTATGGGACTTCAAATCCCAGAATTCTGAGAGCTGAAATCCACACGTAGTAACGGGTCCATAGTTGCGCACTGTGGTCTGAATGCTGTGTATTATCATGCTGAGCTCACCTCAATCTAGCCAACAACTGAACATGTAAAATGCAGACAAATCATGTTTCCTCCCTCCCCATCTTTTAACCGCAATTTGTTATCTATATTTTATTGCGTCTCTATATCTCTATATCTATATCCGTGATGGTGAACATAGGTCACACGTGCCAGAGGTGGCACGCAGAGTCCTCTCTGCTGGCACGCACGCCATCGCCCCAGGTCAGATCACCGTGGTGTTTCTTTCGTTGAGTTTCTGTTTCCCTGCAAATGACGAAACAGAAGCTCACGAAAGAAAAAGATCCTCTTGATATGCTGCCGGTGTTGGGGTGCTGTGCATGCGTGCATGTCTGCGTCTATGCACATTCATGTGCGTACCTTGCAGTTTGGACATGTGTGCATGCAGTTTGGGCATTCGGTGTCTAAAAGGTTCACCATTAATAATCTATATCTATATGGTGCGGGAGGGAAGAGGGGGGGAGAGATAGGGAGAGGGAGTTGCCTTATGGTGAGACGGAGAGCAAACACATTTTAAAAAATAAATAAAAATTAAAAAAAATAATTACTTTGAAAAAGAGATGGAAGGAATGCTTACCAAATTTGCAGCTGTCAAAATTAAATGGGATAATGAACAGTCTGGAACAAAATAAAATAAAATTCAAAACTATCTTGGCATATTAAGAGAAATGAGCTAAAAATTAGAGAATAAAATCCAAAATAAGCTCATTTAAAAAACAAAACTGAACCACATAGTGTAGGAGATGGATGCCTGGTTTGCTGAGAGTATTTGTACAACGATCTCAGAATAATTGTGGACTGCAAACAGAATTAGCAGTATCATACAGCTGCAAAAAAAGAACACATGTAATTTTAGACTGCAGCAACAGTAGTGTACTTTGCGAAGCATGGGAAGGAATAGTTTGCTTTAATGAGGCTCTATCTAAACTGTCTGCTTCTGGGTTGACTTTGCTTTTGGGAAGCTAACAGAGTGTGCTGGAAATAATGATCATGTGACCACAACTGACTGAGTGACATTTGAAGTGACCGCAACTTTGCCAAATTTCAATCCCACGGGAGTAATAGGTGCTGAATTTTGGATGCATTCTTTAAGTTACTCTGTCTGGGGTATGTTGAAACAAACATCATTTCCCTATGAAACACTATTTCATCCAACTGAAGGTTACAAACAGAGAGAAGTGTATGCATGTATGTATATATGTATGTATGTGTGTGTGTGTGTGTATGTATGTATAGACAGACAGACAGACAGGAGTATGTATGTACACACACATACATACACACAATGTGTGTGTGTCACACAAAAGAAAAGTTTATAACCCCATATGAATCTTTAGCTGGAAGATTTTAGAAAACAAACGATTACATTCAAAATAAAACAAGCTACTTGAAGAAGCCTGGTCTGTAGGGAAAAAAACCAATTAGAAATTTAAAACAGACTGTAAAAGAAGCATGGATTTCATCACAATAAGACTTACAAGATGAAAGGTTTCATTGACTTTTGAGCTCTGCAAATAATCAGGCTTCATCTGCAGCATATTTATTAGCTATCATTTCAAAGATTATTATTAAATACCATGTGTGTGCCACTATGCATTATGTATTTCCTGGTTTAAAAAAAAACCTGAAGAAAACAGAAGTTAACATTTAAACTATGTGAGAAATAAAGATAGTGATAACCACGCAGGAAATTTTACAAAAGGATTGAAAATTTAGCAGGATCAATCCAGATTGTGCTAAAACTAATGTTCATTCAAAAATGTGTGTTTAAGGTAGGAAAGGGATGGGTTAATCCTGTCAGATGTCTGTGTCTGAACATGTATCCAATAATATAATTACAACCCTGTCACTCAAATCTTACAGGATGTTTCCAGCAAATATTGGCCTACGTACAGTAAATATTCATCACCAAAGCCTCACACCTTCAAGAAGGAATTGGCAGTTCATTAATTGAGAGATGAGCGTTTTCATCCTATATAATGTCACCATGGTAACTCAACAGCTTGATCCCCCTCACTTTCTCACCTTGCTTGGTTTCTATTCTGGTTTCCATAGAGTAGTTCACCAGAGGAAGAATTACACAACCCTTTTTTTTTCTCTGCTCTGATGGATCTTCCTCTCAGCTAATTGACAGAAATCGTATCAGGTGGTACCAAGAGGGACATTCTGTTTTTCTAAACTCATGTAACCCATAATTAACATAATGACTAACCTTAGATTTGCCACATTCCAAAAGTCTCTTAGAAAAGCAAAATATAAAGATGGCAACTCAAGAGGCGGCAGCAAAGGGCTCGCATCCAGCACCAAGAAAAGAAAAACATCTCTGGCACAACACGTTTTCAAAAATCAGCTTGTCGAGCGCACAATTTTACAGTGATAATCACTTAAGAGGAAGGCAGAAATATGAATCAATACGTATAAACCCTAGATTGTCGTGTGTGTGTGTCCCGCCCCCCAAAAAAAATGCTGAGCTAAACAAAAACAAATGCTATTTAGAAATATCTGAAGGACAAGGAAAAGGAAATGAACCAGAAATCAATTAAAACAAGCGAAGAAAACACATAGCCCGCTAATCCTACGTTCAATGGCTTGAGGAGATTTAGTCTTATTGGACAGTTTCACAATAAGCTCTAAAACAAAGAGAGAAATTGTGATGCTCCAGAGGCCGCTGAAATATATCTCCTACCGGTAGTATTGGCTGGAGCTAACAGAAATCGAATTTCATAGGCTCCCCATCCAGGGATAGTAAGTTACAGAAAAGGTAGAAATACTTCAATACTGAGAAAACTGTTACAGATAGTTCTCGACTTACAATCATTCGTTTAGTGACTGTTCAAATTTACAATGACACTGAAAAAGTGATTAAAGACCATTTTTCACACTTATGAACATTGTAGCAGAAAATGTGGACGCTTGACAACTGGCTCATATTTATGACGGTTGCAGTGCCCACGGAAATGCTGCAATGGTCGCAAGTGTGAAAAACGGTCATAAATCATTTTTTGGGGTGCCACTTTAATTTCAAACGGTCGCTAAATGAATGGCTGAGAGTCAAGGACTACATGTATAGATAACCAACACAGTGATATAGATGGCAAAGAAATTTAATAATAAATTATTAAAAAATGTTTTTAAAAAAAGGGAGCCTGTGAAGGCTGTAAGGCATGTGTAATTTTTTCCCCTAAAAATTTATGGTGCAAGTTTTTTTCTTAAATCCCCTTCGTTAAATGTTAACAGGAAGAAGACATTATTAGATTGATTGGAGACATAAGTACCATATTTTTCGGAGTATAAGATGCACCTTCCCCCCCCCCAAACAAAAGAGGGTGGAAATGTTGGTGCGTCTTATACCCCAAATACAGCCATTTTTGGCCTTCCAAAGCCCCACCCCCTCATCCCATTTTTGTGAATGGGCTTGTTTTTGCAAAAACAGGATGTGCAGAGGGTTTGGGAGGCCTGCAGAGTGTTTCTAGGGGCTGGGGAGGGAATCAAAAACACAGTTTTTTCAAAAAACGGGTGAAAAATCACCCATTTTTTGCAAAAACAGGGGCTTTTTTGCCTTCCCCCAGCCCCCAGAAGCACTCTGCAGGCCTCCCAAACCCGCTGCGCACTCCATTTTTTGCAAAAACAGATGAAAAGCAGGCCCATTTTTGCAAAAAAATGGGTCATGCAGAGAGTTTGGAAGGCCTGCACAGTGCTCTTAGGGGCCGGGGAGGACAAAAACGTTTTTTTCTTACTTATCTCTTCGAAATCTTGGTGCATCTTATACACCGGTGCATCTTATACTCCGAAAAATATGGTTTATTTATTTATTTATGCTTATGATGCCTTATTGCTGAATGAGAATACAAATTATTTGTAACAAATGTTAGATATAGTGTACTTTCTGTTTTGGAATAGTGGTTTCACTGAATTAAAGTAAAGTCATGTCCTACTTTTCACTAAAAATCCTTCTAAGCAGATTGTATGTCTACAAGGGAAGATTAATGGAGTTTACATTTTGCTATTTTCTTTTATTGCAAAATTAAAATATGGTACATATCCAAGCACAGATGTCTGAGTGCTATGTGAAGGAATTTAAAAAAAGAATCTTGTCAAAATATCTAATATATTTCATCAGTGTTCTGAATAACATCAAAATACCTATCCATCTATAAGGTATTTCACTAAAACTGAATGCAACTCTATGTTAGATCTATTTTCCTAATTTTACTTAATAATGCACATGGAAAGCTTATTTATGTATTTGTTTTGCATTGGCTTCTCCGCAGCAATATTCTTCCTTTTATTGCTTTGAATTTTGCAGTTTCAGAAATTGAAGGAGTGGTTTTATAAAAATGCAGTTTAGCCTTTTAGTGAATCTAGTTCTTAGGTTTTATTTTAAATAAAGGTTTTATTTTTACTTAAGAATAAATTTAACAGTAATTCAGACTTATTTCTAAGCAGAAGTGCTTAAAATGCAAAAGTATCTTATCCGGCAATCGGTTTGTTTTAACCAACAGCTTGCTCTTTAATTTAGCTCATAAAAATATCTTATGTGCCTACCCCATCATGATACAGCTAGTTCTTGGCTTTGAACAGTTCATTTAGTTACAATGTCATTGAAAAAAATTGATTTCCGACCATTTTTCACGCTTGCAACCATTGCAGTACCTCCATGGTCATGTGATCAAAATTCAGACACTTGGCAACTGACTCATATTTATGACGATTGCAATGCCCTGTGGTCATGTGATCATCTTTTTGTGACCTTCTGACAAAGCCAATGGGAAAGCCTTAATCATGTTGCTAACTTAAAAACTGCAGTGATTCCCTTAACAATTGTGGTCATAAAGTGGGGCAAAAAAAAATCACTTAACAACTGTCTCACTTAGCAACAGAAATGTGGAGCTCAATTGTAGTCGCAGGTTGAGGACTACTTTCCAGGTCAGCAACTTTATGCAAAATGCAGGAAAACCGTAAAATCATACACCAAATAAATGAAATAAGAATAGTTGAGTTTAGCAACGCCATTCACCACGCCTTCCCTTGTTTTTTTACGCTTGCAAACTATTCATGCTTCGATGATGCCCATAGATTGTCTTACCTTCTTTTAAGTTCTCACCTGTGTTAAGGATGTTGCCAATTTCAAACAACCATGAGTTTCTCAATCTTTCCATTCTCAACCCATTCATTCTTCCTTCAGAATAACCGACTTGGAAAAGGACTTTGAGAGGTCTTCTAGTCCAAATCCCTGCTTAGGAAACCTGCTGACATACTGCTCAGGAAATCCTATACCATTTCAGACAAAATGGTTGTCCAATCTCATCTTTAAAAACTTCCAGTGTTCACAACTTCTGGAGGTAAATTGTTTCACTGTTTAATTTTTCTTAACAGTCAGGAAATTTCTTCTTAGTTCTAGGTTGCTTCTCTCCTTAATTAGTTTCCACCCGTTGCTTCTTGTCCTGCCTTCAGGTGCTTTGGAGAATAGCTTGACTCCCTCTTCTTTGTGGCAGCCCCTGAGATA
>JANHFT010001551.1:201099-217659 GCA_032467955.1 Pseudoxenodon macrops
AAGCAAGAGGTAGGCGGGCAGCCACAGACAGTTTTACCAATTCCCTGCCTGTGCCGCTTCGCATTTCAAAAGGCGCTTGGTCCATGGGGCCACAAAGTTGAACACAACTTAGTGACTGAACAACAAGCATCAATACTAACTTTAACACATAATCAAATCAAATTGTTAATCAATATCCACCAAAGGTTCATGTGAAAATATGAAAAGTCATGATACACTATGATTATCCCCATTTAAGATATCCAGTCTGCTGAAATAGTTAACAGTATTGATCTTTGGAAGAGATAGGCATCCAACTTTCTACTTGAGAGAAGATTAACTTGATTATTCACCTCCTGGCTCAGTTCAGATTACTTACATATTTTGTATAGATAAGGTATATTTTTTCTGAATTTTCACAACACACTAAACCATGACCTACAAATCACAACAGCTGAGTGAAGACATTGCATTAAGTCATTTCTGGCATAGCATCTTATACTGATTCAAACTCTGTCAAGCCCATTGAAGCAAGAGTGTTATGATCTGGTGAAAATACTGTAGCTTCTTGGAACTACCAACCATACTTTTAGATTCCTTGAAGAAAGATAAAAGATACTTAAGTAGTAGAAAGTCATTTAAAATCAGCTTTAGCATGCACTGCTAAAAATGTCAAATGCAAGTCTCTATCTGTATAATGTAGTTTAAAAAGGCCTGCCACGGAACTTCCGAAACCCCAGGATAATTCAAATAATAAAATTCTAAGGTAACTGAAACAAAACTCTTGAACAAATAATTAAAAGTGAGGGGCAGGGGAACCATTATACACTTCCTTGCCAGCCAGATTTCTCCTGCCACCTCCTTTTCCATCATGTATCTTCATTACACGTAATACTTGTACAATTAACACACCTCTACAACTAACCATAATGTTAGTATCATTACAAAGTGACCAGCAGATCTTCTGCACACTCTTATCACCTCATCTTCTTTCCATATAGATAGGAAAGCAAAACCATTTTTTTCTTTAAAAGGAACTGCTACTTCCGTTAAACATCTTATACAGCCATGTTCACACTCAGCTGTAAAATGGAAGAGGAGGGAAAAATAATAACAGACTAAATGCAAAATGTCAAGCCACAGAGCAGTGGGGTATTCTTTTATATGCACAACTTCCTGGAAAGATTTACCCTAGAATATAAATTCATCAAAGATCACAAACAGCAGTTACCAAGCACTTGGTACTGTAAATGTCTATCACATTTTCAAAATAAAAAGGTGCTATTTTCCAACAAGGCCTGCTTTCATAACTCAGAGCGAAAAAATAAAGTCACAAGAAACAGCCACATAACACCAATGTCACACACACACATACACACACACACACACAAACACTAATCACAGAGAAATGTCATAACTTGCTTTGGAGGAGGAAACACGTACTTTGGATGTGTAAAGTTCAAGGAACAAAACCTGGCTTATCCAGTTTTAAAAAATCTAAATAAATTTTGATTTACGATCTCAAGGAACCATGATTAATTGATTATTTGAAGTCAACTGCATAAACCAAGGAAGATGCATTATATATAACCAGATTATTGATCTAATTCATTGGGCTGTTCATATGCACTTTAGATGCAAAGGTATTTTGGAATCTGCAAGTATGCAAATTATTGAAACTAAACTCACCTTTTCCTAGGATTGAAAGGCTAATTTAAGGAGTTAAAAGATAAATCCAAATCCGAGCTCCACACAAACCTGAAGGTCTTGCATAATCTTACTATTTAACTTAGTACTTTCAACACTGATGTGTTTTTCCACCTTTTCACACAAAATCCTTCCCAATTCTTTCTGAAGAGGGCATAAATTCAGTCTGGGACACTGCATGCAGTTCATGTATTCTACTAATAAACAAATTTATGTTTAGAAAGTTGTTTATACATAAACAACTTTTAAATACTACAAGTATCTACAAAATCCATTAATACTTGTTCTTGGAACAAAGCAGATCTTTTCCCCTTTGGGAGAATGGGTATATGTTCATATTTTTCCCTCTAATAAGCATTGTACATATATCCCATGTCCATAGCAATTACTCTGGTTCAGCCTACCAATTTCAGCACTTAATCATTCTCCATTTTGTTCCAACTACTCACATCCCATCATGCTAGGATTAGTTCCTTCCCATGCTGTCTTATAAAAGTTACATGAGTCAGAAGAATTATGCTTTTTAATATAAACAATGTTTAATAAAACTATTTCCTGGAAAGACGTTTCTATTTAATCCTCATAAACTATCTCTAAAACTTTATCTCCAGTTTCATTACATGGTTCCAACCCTTAGATCTTCCAACAATAAATTATAATTAGCAACAGGATGTTGCTGAAATTTATAATGCCACTATAATTAGGGTTGGATACTTTGCACAAAGCAGGGAAGCTTTAGTTGTTACAAAGGGAAGCATCCAAACTTTGAAAAAAAAAAAGTGGGAGGGAGATATTGATATTATCCAGGCCAACTCAACAGTACTACTAAAAGATTGCTTGATAGTAATTTAGATTCACTCAAGAAATCTAGCTACGTTACGGAAAATGATCAATCCCAATTTGGACAATGTCAGATTTTTGCTCAAGAATAAAAAACACTGGCTGTATAATCAATACAAACTTCTTTCTACCAGAACTGTCTAAACATATGAACTCCTTTGACAAACCCAAATGATAAATCTCCCAAAGGGTTCAATGAACATTTATTACCTTTGTACTTGGATTTCTAGAAGCATCTTTTATAAAACAATTCAACAATCAATGCTCAAAACATAGTAGTGCTTTAAGTACTAAATATTTAGTACTTAAGCACTAAATCAGTTACTATATCTGGACTGTAACATTCCTGGCTACTAGAGGGCAGAAAATACAGAAATGTCTAGCTCTTTGCTCCATCCTGGTGTTCATCTGGATTATTGCAGGATATAAACAGTAGCCCTATACCAAGGGTGTCAAACTCAAAGGCCGGGGGGCGGATCTGGCCCATGGGGTAGCCCTAGAAACAGCAAAGGATCAGCCTGTGATGCCTCTGACAGCAAAAACGGAGCACGGGAGTCCATATAAGAAATTAAAGGCATGGTGTTAGGCAGGGGTGTTAAACTCAAGGCCTGTTGGCCAAATTTAGCCCGTGGTGCTGGCCTGTAAATAGCAAAGGCCCGGGCCGCAATGCCTCTGGCAGCCAAAAGGGGGCGTGGGAGAGTCACGTATGCCCCCCCCCCCGGTGCCATTTTGGCCAGCAAGGAGGTGCAGGAGGCATCCATCCCATCTTCCCCCCCCCCCGGTCGGCCTGCGGAGAACTACAATGCTGATCTGACCCTCGAAGAAATCCAGTTTGACACCCCTGGCATAAGGTAAGAAAATGAATCATAGTTGTATCTATTTTACACCAGCATCATTTACTGTTTTCTGTTCTTGAAAATTTGCAAATCTATGCACCACTTTATAAATTGCCTCTTTTTCTTTAAACTTCTCACTTATTTTTGAGACAACTGTTTTGGTTTTCTCCCTTTCCTCAATATTTGTTTTACAATTCAAGCCTCCTTCATTTTCTGTATATTTGGACAAACATGTCAATGAACATTTTTTTCTACTGGCCATTTTTACACTCAATCCAAATTCCTTCAGTGCTGTTCATTGGTGACCCTCTTTATTATTCATACTTAAGTAACTCAAATATATAACTAAAAACAAAAATCCAATCATACAAGAGAGCTACATTTATGATATGCTTCCCCAGGACTGAATAATTCATATTTGTTGTAATTATTAGTTACCTGGATTCTCCACAATACATAAAACATGAATTAGCCACACAACCTGTACAGTATTTGCACAATACAAATTGTCTATGGTTTGGCATATCTGTGATTAATATATCCCAGAACATGTTATCTATGTTAAATTGTAGTTGGCCTGTGGTTCTCACCCATCAGTCATTTTGCATCAGGACATAATGCAAAATATACACATCTACTAGGGTGGATAAAAATCAATTTTTAAAAAAATCAAAAAAATCATTTTTTATTTAAATCAGATTTTTTTTTTAAATCGAATTTATTTTCATAAAATGCTATTGGAGTAAAAATGTATCTAAAGATAATTTTTTATTTAAGATACATTAATAGTTTAGTTTTTTCAGCATGAAATGGAGCTTAGTTATGTAGCATGAGACTGTATATTCTGCAATATTGGGACTGTCGGTAAATCAACAGTGAATCTGACGAGGAGCTGCTGAGGGACGTAGATGACCATTGCTGTTTAAAAATTATTATTTAAATGGAGTTGATTTAAATCAAGCCTTTTTATGAGTGATTAAATGATTTAAATCGTGATTTAAATCGACTTGATTTAAATCAAATCTACCCTGACATCTACCTCTCAATTTTCCCAGCTTATTTTATATTTATTTATATTTATATTAAAAAATTGTGAGAGGAGATCCAAAGTGGCTAATATTTTCCTTGTCTTTAAAATTATTTTTTAGTCATTTGGCAATACTCCTGAAGTCAATTCCTCCAATCATTATTCAGTTTGCTATAACCCATTGGATATTGGAATATAATCCCAGTGAATAATAAACTCAATTAGTGCACTATGCTAAAATATGCTGTAGCTTGTGTAGCTCAATATACTGGTAGCTCAATATATTATTGGTCAGGTAACAGCATTTTATCTGGGTCTACACAATATATTTAATTACCGTATTTTTCAGAATATAAAACGCACCTTCCCCCCCTCCCTAACAAGAGGGTGGAAATGTTGGTGCATCTTATACACCGAATACAGCCATTTTTTGCCTCCTGACGCCCCACCCCTGCATCCCATTTTTGCAAAAAATGGGCCCATTTTTCACAAAAACGGGGTGCGCAGAGGGTTTGGGAGGCTTGCAGAGTGCTTCTGTATGCAATTAGAGGATTGAATCTGATGTGTTGGGTCATCAATTCCACAGAGAACATATAAACTGAGTTTATTTGCTCTAGTCACTGATCATTTTTCAGTTGCAATCTGCCATTAGCCAGAGAGAATGAAGCCCACAGAAATTCTAAATAAATACATCTGTTGAGCCTATGAAAAATGATGGAGGATACTGCACACATTTCCCCATAGAGCATACAGTAATTTCTGTTTTTAGATAGATCTGTAAAGAAAGCATTGAAAGCTGACTGTGGTAACAAATAAGTGAAACAGCAGGAAAGACTGATCCTTTGTGTTTGGTCCCGTCTTATTCTCACAAAGGAATAATGGCCAACGCTGTCAAAAGAGGTGAGGTCACCAACAAGTGATAAAAAGAATCTTCTAGAAGAAATAAAAAGAATAAACCTTATAAACCTCTATCACACAAAAAAGCAGAGGCTGCTGTAAATTGATAACTGAAGTTCAGAGTAGAAGTTGGAGGCAAAAAATATTTGAAAAAAATGTGTTGTTTCTATACCCCGTTTCCCTGAAAATAAGACCTCCCCGGATAATAAGCCCAATCAGGCTTTTGAGTGCATGCGCTAAAATAAGTCGTCCCCCCAAAATAAACTCTCCCCAAAACACAGCAGCAGCCATGAGGTGACCACGCTCGCTGCCTCCTGCACCTCAAAGACTCCCCCGAAAATAAGGCCAAGCACTTATTTCGGGGGTCAATACTGAAATACTGAAAATGTGCTATTAATGTATATTCTTATACTGTTCTTCCTCCCCAAAGGGTAAAGCTAACATACCAATTTACTGATACTCTGAATTATCTTAAAATCATATACTAATTATATCTGCTTATTAGACTAGCATTTTATTAGAACCTAAATAGATACCTTTTCATTCAATTGTAGAACTCTATTTGATTAATCAAAAACAAACCCGACTTCATGGTTATATGAGGATCTCTATTTTTAATGTTATAAATCTAAAATATTTATTTAGCATTACAAAAGGTCAACCACAAAAAAAAATTGCATCCAGTTGGATGTCAGGCATATGGAGTATCAAATACACAACTTAACAATATTACAAGCCAATGTTATCAAGAAATAAATGAGTCTGCTGGCTCATGCCAACAGTGCATCGAATCCAGCATTTTGTAACACAGAGTAGCTGGCCAAATAAATCAAGAACCAAGCACAGATAGAAAGATGGTGATCCTTTTTTGTTGACTCCTAAAAATGTATATTTAGGGTATCTGCCTGCAATTTCAAAGATATGAACCAGCTACTGTAATTAAAAGTCATTGATACCCCATTTTCCATAAATTTGCCAATCTCCTCTGAAAATTGGTGGCCATCTTCAAATCTGCTGGCAGTAAATTTCTAGATGAGGATGATAGGGATGAGGATGATACCCATTCAGTCATTCTTCCTCTTGGCGATTCTATGAACTAAGTAGGTCTCTTCCAATCTTGCACTGCTTTTTTGAGTTTTTCTATACCTAGCCAAGCTGGTGTCAGCTTTGACGGTGTCCAGCCACTGTATTTTTTGACATCTGGTTTCCTTTTACCACTAACACTTTTAAACATTAATTGCTTTCTCTAGTGAATTCCCCCACATGACATCGCCAAATGTATAGGTAGCTATGATCAATTGCATCAGACCTACAGTAATTAGATTCAACATATGATTTACATTTTTCATGAGATTAATTATGCTATTCTTATATATATATTATCTACAATGTACAAATTTAATTTCTACAAGATCTATAAGTGCGGTGACCATAAATGGACACAGCTTTCAGTTCTTGCTTTGATGATTCCTAACATAGAGTCAGTTGTTTTCCTGTTTTGCATTGCACAATGGGTTAATATTTTTCACAATGGGTGACTATTTTAACCATTCATTCTGACTTCTATATGCCTCCTCAAGTCTATCTTTCCACATTTAGACCCCTTTTCAAATTTATATTTGAAGCTTGGATATTTTGTTCTTGATTACGCTCCAATTTGCAAGGGGGGGGGGGTTGCGAGGTTCTGAAATGAATTTCTGTGTCCAATCAGGAAAAACTGCATTTTTTAATGTAATCATGTTCACTGGCACACAATTTAAACCAAAATATAAATCTACAGGAAGATCTCAAGAAAGAACATGATACATTTAGAATTCAAGCAAGTACAGGTTGTTCTCAACTCACAACCAAAACTCAGACTAGTATTTCTGTTGTGAGTCAGTGGAAGTCATCAAGCAAGTCATCACATGACTGGGCCCAATTTTCCTACCATTTTAACCACAGTCGTTAAGGGAATCACAGAGTTAAGGCAATCATGTAAGACAGGGGTGTTAAACTCGTGGCCCACGGGCCAGATGTATCACACAATGGCCACGCCCATACCCAGTTTAGCGAAGGGGGGGGAAGTCGCAATACGTCACGTGACAACATGAGTTTAACACCCCTGATGTAATAGGCTCTTAAATTGACTCCTTGTTGGAAGCCAACAAGGCAGTTGCAAATTATAATCATGTCACTGCAATACCGCAACCTTCATAAATAAGAGCCAGTTGCCAAGTACTTGAATAGAGATCATGTGACAGCAGAGAATGAGTCATTACTTTTTATGAGGTTGCCATAACTCTGAATCGTAGTTGAATGGATTTAAGTCTATCTATATATAGACTACAGGTGATCCTCGACTTACAACCACAATTGAGCCCAACATTTATGTTAAGTGAAATATCTGTTAAGTGAGTTTAGCCCCATTTTACGACTTTTCTTGTCACAGTTAAGTCAATCACTCTAACTGCTTAAGTTAGTAACACGGTGGTTAAGTGAATTTGGCTTCCCTATTGATTTTGCTTGTCAGAAGGTCGCAAAAGCGGATCACATGATCCTGGAACACTGCAACCTTCAAAAATATGGGTCAGTTGCCAAGCATCCAAATTTGGATCGTGTGACCATGGGGATGCTGCAACGGTCATAAGTATGAAAAATGGTCATAAGTCAGCACCATTGAAACTTTGAACGGTCACTAAATGAACTGTTGGTTAAGTTGAGAACTACCTGTACTCATCTGTGATTCAACCCTTTTTCTATAAAAAAGCACTGGTTAAAACCTTGATGTACAAAACATTTTTCTCCTATTTACTAGACCCTAAATAATGTTTTATAATTAATGTATTTTTACAATGACTATGATAATGATGTATCACTATTACTGTATGTACACTGAGAGCTTATGCACTGGAGACAAATTCCTTGTATGTCTAATCACAAGTGGCTAATAAAGAATTCTAATTCTAAATATTGCTGAGGTAAAAATCTATATAAATGTATAAATATCCTCCTTCTCTAAAGTGTTCAAGGTGGTGTGGTGCATATAAAGACTTTTTTGGCTTTTTATTACTTATGTCCATTATCATTTACCAGACAACATAAAAGCATAAACAAGGACTAATCTTGTCCTTAGCTAAATGAATTTACATCCTTCAAATTATACTTCAGCACACAAGTGTTACATTTTCTGTTTATATAGAGAACAGGAAAAAAATGGTTTAATCTCCCTTTCCTCTGTTCAGTTCACAATAATTTTGAAGAACAAATACAAGAGTTATATCAATCCTTACCTAACCATAAAAATTTGACTAGTATTTATGGATTCAGTTTAGGGACTAACTGTACTGCCAAGCCTCGTTTTTCAAATATCAGGTCAATGCGTTTCCCAAATTACTGTTCACTGGTTTCTAAAAACATTCAAAGTAGCTAAATAATAATTATCAATCAAGGGAGCAATGGAAGCATTCAAGATATGGGTTCTTTTAGGTACTCAGAAAAGGTTTGGGGTATATTGTTTTTAAATAAAGGGGAATATTCTTAACAAAAAACACTGCTCAGAAAAAAAAAACTTTTGCAGAATTAAATACCCTAGTTCCAGTTACCTAATACTTTCTGTAAACATCTAGTATGCTAATAAAAAAAAAGCCAATGAACTGTTCAACAAGGATACATAAAACATAGTTACACAATGCTGAGCAGGCAATAATTACTTAATTTCACAAACACCAACCAATCCATTTTTTGGGACCTTCCAATTACCTTCTTCTCTGCCCTCCACAAACTCATTCATACCACTTAAGTCACCTCTCTGTCTTGGTTTGGTAAGGCACAAATTCCTTTCAAAAAAGAAGCTAAGAAATTAAAATGCCGAATCTTGCCAAATAAAGGGGAAAAATGAAATGGGCCAAATAAAAATTTCGTATCAAGCTTACGTGCTTAATATTTTAGAAATTTTGAGATTAGGCGGTGAGTTAGATAAGGTGTAAATACTTTTTAAGGAAAATAAAATTATTCATTGCTGAGATGGATTGAGAAAGCAGCATGGTCAGCTGTAAATCCTGCTGAAACAGACTTTTTCTGTCAAGAGAAGTCCCACATTTCAGAAAAAATGTGTTACGGTGTAGAAAAAGCCCCAAATTCTAATCACAATTTAATTCTAACCACTTATTGTACTAAAAACATGACATGTTAGCATTTTTGCAAATCCAGATAAAAATGGTGTAGAAACTAAAGTATAGCTTTATTTCTTTTTATTAATAGATAATAGCGATCTATTTATTAAACTGTGGTTTAATGCAATTGGAGAATCATGACAGTTTAACTATTCCTTACACAGATTCTAAGCTCTGGGCCAGTTCTAAATAATTTGCTTGTATAAAATATAATAATACTGGTCCTTGTCCGTGAAGCAACACAAACCGTTTTAGTAAGCAAGGAAAAAAATGTTAAATAAAGCCGACTTTTAACCTCAGAAACTGCTACGACTTACAAATAAAAGCTCCATAATGCCTCAACATTTTGCCCACTCAGTTTTAAAACCACTTTTTCTGCATATCTTCTAAAAGAAATTTTCCCCAAAAAAACCACATGCAGTAAAATATAGGTAGTCCTCAACATGTCTACAATTGAGCCCAAATTTGTTGCTAAATGAGATGGTTGTTAAGTGAATTTTGCCCCATTTTACGGCCTTTCTTGCTCACAGTTAAGAGAATCACTACAGTTGTAGTTGGTAACATGGTTTGTTAAGCGAATCTGGCTTCCCTATTGACTTTGCTTGTCAGAAGTTCCTAAAAGGTGATCAAGTGACCCTGGGACATGGCAACCATCATATATATGAAACAGTTGCCAAGTGTCTCAATTTGCTGTGACAGTTGTGTGAAAAATTGTCATAAGTCACTATTTTCTGTGCCATTGTAACTTTAAACAGTCACTAAATGAACTGTTGTAAGTACAAAAACTGCCCCTTTGAAAAAGATGCTACTTACCGTAGAAACTGCACATTTGTGCTTAAAATCTACAATTGATACCTAATAAAGATATAAATTATCTGCAAAGTTATATTATTCAGTTTTTTTTTTCATGTCTGTTCTTCCCAGGAAATGTTATAATAGAATTAGTTTTTATATTTAAAAATGCTATTATTGTGCCACTTGCATGGAAACAAGTAGGATGAATTAGAATTGCTTATTAAAATTTGTGAAGGCTGAAATTTAAAAACACCACTTACAAGGTTACTCAAGGCAGATGCCAAAATATATTTTGCATCATCCACACCATTATGTTTATTCTGATCCTTGTTTCATTTATGAATCACCTTTTTCTAAGTAGCCAAGTGCTAGGCAAAGATTAATTTTCAAAAGAACCCTGCATGTATTCAGAAGACTGAAATAAAATTTTAACTATTAAATCATTATTATTTGGCTTCCTAAATGGAGAAAAATGTGTAATGTTTTTCCTTAATTGTACTGCCTTTAGTGAAAAGGCCCTGCCCTTATTTCATAACACAACAGCAAAATAGCTAACTGACTGTGTTTATTTATATATCCCCTGCAACTACTGTCTGATAACGAACGAACAGCAAAATGCAATGTCAACATAAACTTAATTCCAGTATTTTTGGCGTAAAATAATATATCAAGGTAAGGATTCTGCACAAATGTAGTCTTTTAGAAAAAGTTTTCCTTGCAAGTAAAATATGAGATTTCATTAAAAAGTATGTTAAAATATGTACAGACTGATTTTAACTTTCAATCCGCCATATTCTGCTATTGATTTCAGCAATTAATAAACCTAGATTTTTCCCCCCTTTTATGACTCTTTATTCTCTTTCCTTCCGAGTGGAGTTGGGGAGACTGAGTGGAGCTGAGCATTTACTGGCCAGATGCCCTTCCTGATGCCTAGGTGGAGATCGCAGCAGTTATTTTCTCTTTGCGCCCTGATAAAGAAACAACTGTTGCTGCCTAGGATCGAACTCTTAACCTTCCGAATGGGAAGCAAGTGTCTTTACCTTTAGGCCACCCATGCTGCTCTATCAATAAGCCTAGATAACATAAAATATTCACCAGTACAGTAGTCCTCATTTAGCAATCAGAATTGAGGCAGGCAACTCAGTCAGCAATTGAAGCAGTCAATAAATAAATTTCACTTCAGCTTTGCTTTGTTTACAGACCCGAAAAGGTTGTAAAAGCAAGGAATGGTCATAAAAGTTATTTTATCACCTTCATACTGTAGTCACTAAACCAGGCAGTCATTCAACGAGGACCTTCAGTACTTATAATATATAATATATAAATTAAAAATCCCCAAACTAGAATATCATTCTCATTTGACTTAAATTGTTGACTGAATCGAAACATGGTAATAGACCACCATTTATGCTTTCCATGTTGTGCAAACTTGCCGTTTGTGACTCAGCCAAGCAATGTTTGAACAGTGTCTTAGCATTAGTCCAAATGAGTCAGAATGCCTGACTTTGCACAGTCTGCCTAGATATGATTTGCTTATCTTGAATAAACAATTGGCTGGGTTCAGACATAACAGCTAAAATATGTATTTGCAAAGTACCCTAGGAAATGCATTTAAAATTCTCTTTTTCCTTGGTATAAAAGCTTGCAGGCCATCCTGACTAAGTTCACACAACATATGGAGCCAAACTGAGCCACCCACATTTCAGCTTAACATGAACCTAGCACTATTTTTTAATCAGTTCTCCTAATTATCACTTGAGGTAAAAATTACAGGAATTTCTACAGTTCCACAACCTAAATTCTAAAGCATTTTGCATTTGAACTTACATCATTTAGCATTTCAAAGAACCAAACAAGCATTTATTGTTACTGGAATCTGAAAGAAATTACTAGCTTCTGAAACAACTTATCAAATAACCCAGGGGTTGAAGCATGTAAGCAGAGTTATCTGGTGTTCAAGCTAACTTCCCTCTGACAGATACTCACCTTTTTTCTTTACAAGTAATTCAGCTGGGAATGAAGACATTCATCTGAATCAAACAGCCATCAAAACAAGCCTATTAATAGTTTCCTTACCTCCACCTACCCTTTAGAAGGAAGTAGTAAATGTATCCCAGGTGCTCTCAATTATTATATGGGATAGAATTCCTGGCACATCTTGATTGGTAAAGCATCTCTATGAATTTAACTTTTATAGATCCAGCCCTAACATCTCTCCAGCTTGTGTTGAATTAATAGGAAGTGCACAAATTTAGGTGCTGAAAAGCAAAGACATGTTGAATATATATATATATATTCAACATGTCTTTGCTTTTATATATATAACTGAAAGTTTTGTTTTGCTTTGACTTGGGTTGAATTCATATACCAAGTTAAACTATGGTCTGCAAATTAAGCCACAGCTTAATTCATGCAACACAACACGCTAAGACTTAAGATTAAGGCGATGTTTTGTACGGACTCTTGTCATGTTAAAAATGACAATTTACGCTTCAAAAATTCACTGAACAAACGAATAGCCTATGATCATTTTAACACATACCGATTTTACCAGAGATTTAGAAATGACTCCTAAAACCAGTTGGGGTTTGACACCAAGTTTCAAATTCCAAACCGCCATAATTTGTAATCTACAATATAGTTCATGCATATTCACAACTTAAAAAAAAGAAAGAAATCCAAAATGGTGGCCAATCTATTTGTTAAGCAGCTGGATACATATAGAAACAAGTAAAATGGCATGTGGGCACTTATTAACCAAAGTCTTTAGCATGCCATGCAAATACAGCCTACACTAATGGGAACTCAATGACTGTCATTTAGAAAGTATGATTTACAGTTCTGTATAAGGTAGAAAACCAACTAACAAGCCATGTGCTAGCATAGCACATGAACCCAAAGTATAAGTTAAGTATTAGTTTTCTTTGGTGGATAGGTAGGGTTTAAATCCAATAAATAATTATTAACTCGTGTTCTATTCTAAGTATAATGTCTTGTATAAGGAAGCCTTTTGTTATTTTTGTTCTATTTTATATATTTAACTTGTTATAACCAGATTTTTAAAAGGAAGTCTATGAACACTGTAAGGTGTTTTGTTTTGTTTTTACTACATTGTTACATCACAATAGAAGCTGTTTTCACACAGTCCTTAACCCAGTTAACTGAATCAACTCATTTTCTGGGTTCATGCTATGGTACTCAATCATCTTAACCAAATAAGCTAAAGCTTCACAATATACACTGAGTTACCAAAACAAGAAACCACAGTTGGTGTACAAAGACTGTTCTTTATGTGACCTTGTAGGTGAACAGTCAAAACTGGCTGTATATGCAGATGCCTCAGGTATACATAAAAAATATCATCTATAGTGTATCTCCTAAGAACAGCATGGTGGGATGTGTGTTCTAAACAGGCAAGACTGAAATTGCACCACTGCAAAAAAAAAATACCCCCCTTTTATCCAAGGACACTATAAAAACCTACAAGATGGCAGTCATGCCATTATGAGCATGACCACCATCTCCTTCCTTTTCTAATCTCAAATACATCCTACATCTCTACAACAAACATTATTTAACCAATCTGTTCCTATTTTCTTGGTTAAATGTTGGGCTATTATGCCTTTAGTTGCCACTCAACCCAGCCAATGGAACATTAGCAATCAATTATGAGAGTTGTAACCCCCAAGACTTGGGTATTATCAGAAAAGTTATATTTAGCTCTCACAGCTTAAAGTTATTGGCAGACATCCCCATAAGTGGGTCAATTATTTCTTAAAATATTCAAATCCTTTCATTTCATACCCACAAGAATTTTACAGGAATCACAACTGCATCTACTGAAGCATAGGTGTGAAAATCTTCCATTAAGGAAGGCCCATATATCTATCATCTCTGTTCATATGATTATATACCTTAAACCACTCTCCAGTTGTCTAGAATTGCCCTATGAGTAAAGAACTTCCATAACAGTGAGTTCATACACAATAAAGATAGTGGTCAACAACATATTTTGTAGTTGTGAAATGTGTAAGTTCATTATAAATTGTAGGAAGAATTCCCTTTCCCCCCCCTTCATAAATGTACTGTCAATTAAGGTCTCCAAAAATGTCATGGCTACGTAAAAAAAATTCTGTTTAAACTTGAAAATGTATTTTTATTTTTATTAAATTTGTTTGCCACCCAACTCACCACAAAAAGCCACTAAGTCATATCCATGTAGCACCACAAAGCTTCATTTTCCTGAATGAAAATCAAGGTTTCTAAAGTAGGCTTGTTTCCATTGCAAAATATTATTGAATTACAAAGAAAATCAATAGAAACATCAACACTTAGGTTGGCCCATGACACTTAATCCTATGTCTATTGTTCCGTTCAGTTGTTCATGATTTATGAAACGTGTTTTATAGTAACATGTTGTGGGAAGCAGCCAACTCAGTTTCAGCCCAAAACATGATTTAACAAAGCATGATTTATAGCATTAAGGGATGATCCAAGTCTCTATGACTATGTACAGATAAGTCCTCTACTTACGATCACAATTTAGCCCAAAATTTCTGTTGCTAAGCAAGGAAGTTGAGTTTTGCCCCATTTTACAACCTTTTTGCCAGAGTTCAACGAATTATTGCAGTTGTTAACTGAATCACATTCGTCAAGTGAATCTAGCTTCGCCCCCCCCCCCCATTGACTTTGCTTGAGAGAAGCCAGTTGGGAAAGTTACAAAATGGCGATCACATAACCCCAGGTCAGTGCAATCATCATAAATTCATGACAGTTGCCTGAATTGTGATCATGTGATCACGAGGATACTGCAACAATCCTAAGCATGAAAACCAGTCACATTTTTCAGTGCAGTTGTAACTTCGGTTACCAAACAAATCGTTGTAAATCAAAGGCTACCTGTAAAATCCAATGTTTTTTGTTTATTGCAACATCTGAGTAAGAATATTATAATTGTCTAAACACCAACATGTTATTTGTCCATATTGGTTTATCAGATCTTTCCTTCTCAATCATATCTATATTTAGAGGGGAAATAAGTGTTGCTCTTTTCCTAGTATTTTTGAGTCCCACCACAAAGGGGAAAAATATGGAATACTTCTATATAGGTGAAAATTTAAAAGCAAGTTTAGACACTCCATAAAACCACGTATGACCCATATACATTTTGGCCTAGTCTTACAATTTCTGACTGGTTCAGTGTGCCGTGCCATCTGAGGAAACTGGGTTAATCCACAAAGCCATATTCTGGTGAAGAATGGGTACTCAGATCCTGCAAACACATCTAATTGTATCAACTTTACTCTGTTATCAACAAAACTCCAAGTTTGAGGCCTAGTCCAAGTCCACAACTCTTTCCCCAAATTTTTGAATGGAATGTGCTTTAAGAGAGAAAATATCATGTTCAGGTGGTAAATAAGTAAGATACAACTGAGAAACAAGGCCAAGACAGATTACATACCACAAGTTTCTGTATTATTCCTCTTCATGAATCAAAACTGAACTTCTATTTAAGTCTGACTGAAAAAGAAACCCCAAACTACACTATTGAGGTTAAATAGAATACCTTCTTCCCACTCACTCCCCCAAATCCCAGACTGATTAAAAAAATGAGATTTCTACGATGCCTTATATAAATGAAATGCAACTCCCTTTACAACAGCGCAAAAAAAAAAAAAAAAAAGAGGAAGGAAGTGAAGCACATGTAGGAGTCAGAAATTCCAGGCAATTCAGGGACATCCTTTAATAGACATTTTGTCCACTATATACCAAGCAAAGTTCAGTGTTTGTTTTTAAAACAACTTCCACACTCCAGAAAATCCACAAGCCACGTTGTTTTTCTAGTTTGGCTCTCTCTTCCCCTGGTTTCCCTTCAGCCATTGAATAATCCGCCTTCTTTTTCCACTAAAGATCCAAAAGGATAATAAAAGTGAATTGCATTTACCATGGCAGGTAGATGATTAACCAGATCTAGTTCTGTACTGCAAATATATCCTCCGCTTTCAAAGCATACCATTGAAAGAAGAAGAAAAAAGAAAGAAAGAAACTGCACCGTTCACTGATACGATCTTGAGACTTTTTTTACACGTGGAACAGAACAGGGTAAAGCCACCCTGATTTCAAAACTAGGCCTGATAGACATGTAACTCTTGAATTTTGCACCATTGTTTTCCCAGAGACCAAAGTTCAATCCACAACTTGGCTATTAGAATATAGTTTACGATTCTGCCCCTGGAACATTTTTTTTTAAAGGGGGGGGAGGGAGTTGCTCCAATTTCCAAAACAGCGTCCACAAAAACAAATCATCATCATAACACCCAATATT
>JANHFT010001552.1:0-23692 GCA_032467955.1 Pseudoxenodon macrops
AAAGATAGGAGATTAAGAAATACAAAATATAAATAAATAAATAAAATCGGTGTTCATTCTTGTTTGTTTTTCTCCTTATATTACTATTTTAAAAGCACTAATATAAAAATTAAAAGCGGGGTCTAGGAGGAGGGCCTTCTCTGATGTTGCTTATGCCCTCTGAAATATCTTGTTCCCGGATGAATCTTTTCATAATGTCCTACCTGTGCCAATTGGCTTAATAAGAAAGAGGGGGAGTGATAAAAATTGATAGAATTGATTTAAAAAGCTAGGAACCTCATTGTCCTCATCATCATCACAAACCTATCTAGGCAAAACTATTCTCAGCTGATTGTCAACAATGAAAGGACTCCATTCAAGTAGAACATGTCACAGGAGTAACATGGGAAGGAAAAGTAATCTTAAATTCTAATAAAGTACTGTATATGAGAAAAAGTTCTCTTGGATCAATTGGAGCTATTTTTTTCCTTAGAGGAATAGTAGAAAAGAAATTCATTAAATATTCAAGTGTGAGGATTTTTTTGTCTTTTTCTTCCCCAAGGAAACTTTGTTAACTTTTCTTAACTTTGCTCCATTGGCACACCAAACATGATGCTGTAGTTGGTGGTCAGCAGCATACTCTACCTTTTCTAACCTGTAAATGTACTATTCCTCAAGAAACACTGTGTCTAAAATTGTGCTTTTCAGCTCGATGGTCAAGATTAAGTTATTAGAATTTGTGGTCATACATTGCAATTAAATAACAACCCAACTTAAAAAAAAAAGAAAATCTGAATTGTATGAATCCCTAAGCAGAAAACCAGGTTGAAGGTACCTGGGTTGTTGTTTTTTTGAGGGGGGAGGGGGAAATTGATGCTTGTATAACAAATACAGATAACTTTCTTGAACAAATGGGACTTATTCATTTACTTTCTCCCTCCCTAAACTTGCAAACAATGAAAACACTCTGTGCTATTTACTGTAGCATTTTTGAAGCTATACATTCCAATGATCAATACAAATTGGGTTGAGAATACTCTTTTGGATCTTGAGATTGTTTTAGTTTTGACCATTTAGAAAAAACTCAGAATCACAGCAGAAAAATCAGTAGAGACTTCTGATTTTGTTTTTTGTTTTTTACATTGACTTGTTACTTTTTATTGAATAGGCTTTTTATTGAACGATTTATAGGTGGGGAGTAGGAACAAGAAATAAAGTTACAATATAGGGAGGAAACTGCATCAATGTCAAGTTTGTTCAATAAAAAGGCATTTGAAATAAAAATGTGATTCTTCTTCCTTAACTCTTCTATACAATCCACAACTTTAGTATTTCCAGAGTCAGATGTGTCCACAGGGTGTGGTTAAAGAAAGCCATAATTCTGTGATGAAACCTCTGCACATTTTTAATATATATTGTATTGTCATTACGCTCATATTAGCCTCCTAAGGATATATACCTTTCCGTAATACTCTATTAAGATTAACGGGAATGTTAACGAAGTGGAAGTAGTTTGAAATTTCCTAAGGGCCAGGTAAAAATATTCTCTTCATACTTCCAGAAAGGTTTCTTCTTCTTCTCTCTCCATCCTCCATCTTCCCCTAAAAAGTGTTTTTGTCATTCAGAATCTATTTTGGAGGCCTGTGGCAATTAGCAAGGGACACTGTTTTATATATCTTTCTGTTGCTTTGTATTTCCTTTAGCTGCTTTCCAATTAGAGGTGGAGTGGAGAAACAGTGGTATGAAGATTTCCTTTCAGATTTGACTGAAGCAGAAAATCTGTGGGGCTCTGAAAAGACTACTGTTCAGTGGGAAACAGTTCATACTCCTCAGCTGGCTCATAATTAAAATCAATGAAAGAGATTTATATCCACAGCATAATAATTTCACTGAATCACTGTCTGGATACATTAAATTATAATTATGGATGTTCACCACCACCACACTAATTTAAGTAAGGCTTAGTTTATAGAAATTTCCTAAAATACAGAATCCCATCATATAATGCAGTGAAAAATTTACTTGCAGAATTTCTGCCATGCAACTACTTAAGTAACTAAAAGCGCTGCCTAAAGTCACCTTGGAAAATGAGTGGCATGGATGGATGGGTAGGTAGATAGGTAGGAAGATAGATAGATAGATGATAGATAGATAGATAGATAGATAGATAGATAGATAGATAGATAGATAGATAGATAGACAGACAGACAGACAGACAGACAGACAGACAGACAGACAGACAGACAGACAGACAGATTTACTGGAAGATGTGTTTTCACCCAGCTCCACAAGTATGACAAACCCTCTGTATTTAAATCAATGATTCCTTTATTATGAGTGCCAGCAGCCCCGGCAAAAAGTTACTCCCTCAACACAGGCTAAGAAGTCTGTCCGGCAGGAAGATGAATAGTTGTCTACCACAGGTATTCAACTCCGTCCCCTGACTTTTAACCCCAGAGCTAGGGTGGGGCTTCATTAGCAGTAATGGCTCTTCCATTCCAAAGATCAATCCACAGATTTCCACTGCTCTCCTCTTCTCTGCCTTCTGCACATCTGCGCAGCAGACACAGCTGTACCTCCTCTTCCTCATTAGCTGTGGGCCCTCCATCTGAGGGCTGACAGATTGCCCAGGCTCTGCCTCTGCCTCTCTATCTCTCTTTCTGACAACTCCATTTCCTCTTCTATCTTGGAGCTCTCAGGTTGCCTTTATGCAGTGGTGTGTTGCTGCCGGTTCGGACTGGTTCTCTAGAACCAATAGCAGAAATTTCCCTCCGCTCACCAAACTGGCAGCGATGGCCTGTTGGACACGTCCCTGAACTGGTCCTCCGGCTTGAAATCTGTTCTCTGGAGTGAAATTTACTTGAAAATAATCCTCTGTGCATGCACAAAGCCTCCTGTGCATGCGCAGATTATTTTTCTCTGGGTGCGACGGGCACGCACGTGTGAGCAATGCTCACGCACATGCACAAAACACACAGTTCCAGCACAACCCTGAACTGGTAGGGAAAGTAAGTGAAACCCACCCCTGCCTTAATGCTGAATGCCACACCTCTTCCTCATCTGATTCAGTTGTTGGAGGGACCAGCGGCCGACAGGCCACAACAAGATGTCATTGTAAAGTGAGAAATGTTGTTATATTTTGCTTTAAGAGAAAAAAGATACATGCATAAAAATAATTTGTGTATCTGAATTTAAAAGAGGAGGGGGAGAGATACCAAATCTTAACCTAGTACTCAAAGTTGAACTATATTATGAGATATTTCTCAGAGAATCTTTTACATAATTCAGAAATTTCATTTACAAAATTAGTTCTAACAATTAGCAATGGGGTGATTAACAGATTGTATACAATGTTACTTTTGTGACTTTTTCTTCTAGGAGTATGCTGAGAAAAGTTGAGAAATTATGACTCAAACTGGAGTTGGAAGAGAAATGCCTATGACTCAAGTTCTAAGTTCCATATGGAGGAACATCATTTCCTGCCTTTCCTCTATAGTATCAAGAAAGCCCCACAGCAGTTAGGAAACTTTTTATTCTTTCAATGCTCAGTAGATATTTATATTTTTTAGTTTGAAATATGAAGAACATTTTAGTTTTCCCCCTCTTACAGACTTCTTCTATTTCTGTTTATTCAACTCATCTTTATATTCTTCTGTCCTTTTTCTTGTAAGTGAATAAAGTTAGTCGTGGGTCTCTCAGTACAGCTCACCTGAGGTCAGAATGGCTACTAGGTTCATATACTTAAGAACAGGGGTTCACTGCTAGGGGTTCGCAGGGGTTTGGGAGAACCTCTAGCTAAGATTCTGGGCAATTCAGAGAACTCCTAATTCCAGAGGTGGGTTCCTACCAGTTCAGACCAGTTCCTTAGAGTAGGTAGTAAGCCGCTGGTGATGTCACGGAGCCGATTCTGGTCCGTCGACGCCAACATTTTTTGGGGGGGAATTTTCTTTTTTCAAATTTTTCCAGGTTTTTTTCTTCTGTGCATGCACAAAAGTCAAGTTTCTGGCACTGTGCATGCATCATCATCTTGATTTGGACCTTTTTTGGGGGGAATTTCTGGCAATTTTTTTGTACTGCACATGCGTGCGCCCACGAGGCACACACGCGCCCATGAGGCATGTCCATGTGGCATGGGAGGCAGTGAACTGGTGGTGAGGTAAGTTAGAACCCACCCCTCCTGGTGCAGGAGACCAACTAGGACATGCCCACCATGGATACGGCCACCCAGCAACTGGGCAGATAATCCCTTGCTAAAAAAAATTGAAGGCTACCCCTGCTTAAGACAGATGCAAAGCATCAAAGGAGATCTGAATTTGATTGGAACTTTCTAACAGCCAGACTTCAGCATTACCATATTAGATTTCAGAAGATGATTAAAGAAATGAGTTACCCTACATGTTAATTTGAAATATAAACATGTGAATCTGTATCATCATTTTGATGCCACCTTATCCTAAATTGCAATCTCTTTTCAAGCAATCTAATGACAGGCAAAGAATCAATTCCAGCTTTATTATTGTCATGTCCTCACAATTTATGTCATGCTCCATTTTAGCAAAATGTAAAATGGGAAAGGCAGAAACAAAGCACCTGTGGGTATTGCATGATCTACAAGAGGGTGGGCAATTAATTTTCCCAAAGGGCCACATGTTGTGGAGGAGCTGCCACCCCCACCAAAGTGCCATTGCACCACATACTTAGAAGAAAATAATCAACTGATGGAATATGCAAATGCAAATAATCTATTTTTACATGAGATTTATGATCACTTTTTTATATAAAAAAGATTGATTTGAAAATGAGAAGGACGTGTACTCTATAACTATTGTTCTGTATTTATTTGCTTTCATTGATTTTAATTATAAGATATATCAGGATGGTTTACTTAGCTGATATTTTTGTTGTGACCTATAATGATAATGATGTCATTGTTGATTTAATGACATGAATTGCATCTCACTTTAGGCTATGCAGTTGGAAAAGAGTAATCAGTATTATATTAAAATGCTTATTCCCAATCACGGATTGCTTCAGCTGGCTTTCTAAATGTGTCCAGAAGGAAATAAATTGGATTCACTCTTGAGGGTTTCCTTTATTTCTATTCCCTTAGCACCTAGCCCGGCAACTTCACTAAGAAGGAACCCAGCTTCAGGAAGTTGCTGGTTCCAGTGGTTTCTGTCCTACCACATCTGCAATAATGATTATTCTCCAGGTTCCTTCTGTGTACTGACTAACAAAAATGCCTTCTTTGTCATGACACTTGCCCTGTGAACCCTGGGAAGTTTGGATAGACCTAACCCTATTGTCTTTAGAAAGTTTTAAAGACTTGTTTTCCTCTTAGATTTTTAGCATCAAAGTGTCAGTAGAATCAAGTTTGTGTTTTTGACCTGTGGCAAACATGAAGTTATTTTTTTATCTGTCATCTTTTTTCTCTCTACTATTTTTATATGTTAGCTTCCATTTTTATGCTTATTAGATTTCCAGAGATATCTCCATAAAAAAATGACAGCCATATAAATACCATGCATAAATAAATTTCCATATACTTTGAAGTACCTCTTCCCCAAAATGATGGAGACATCAAATACTGCTACATTTTTTTAATTAGCTCTTGAGTTTTTTCTGTTATATAGTTGTACAGCAGAGTGATGTACCATTAAACAGTAATAACACCTTAGCTGCCTAGGAGCAAATGGATTTTAGTTGCCACTTTAATGTATAATGAATGATATACCTGAGACATTCATCAACAAGAAAGTATTTTGGAGCATTAACAGTCTTGGTTAATGACTATTGCATTGCTTAGCATGTCACAACCTTGAATAAATAGACTGAATAAATTGCTATATAAAACTGATGTTTTTATGTTGCAAATGCTCTTGAAGAATTTCAATCAGATTCAAATCTTCATTCATCCCTTACTGCTTGTTTTGTTTGCTCTCAGCGTACACTCTATATCCATATCCCTCTTTATATATTTCAGATATGCATGGTTGCCTGGGATCATTCCAAAAGAAAAATGCCCAATTAAACAAAAAGGATAATAGAAAACAAAATAGTGAAGAACCTTGGAAAAAAGTGTACTTGGAAACATATTAAAGTCTCAAGAATGAACCTGAATTTCAGGATTTTGAAAAGAAGCTTACATGTAAATATATTGAGCCACCAATCACAAACTATTTATTTTGAATACAGAAGGCTATAATAGCTTACCTCTCTCTAGCTTTAAGAAAAGACTAATACTAATACTAAAAGTTCATGAAATATAAAAATCCTACTCTACTATCACGCTATGTCAATAGCCATAAATAACATAATGTTACCTATGTTTGAGTTCACAGAAAGAATACAGCTCTAACTTTTGAACTAGTGGATTAGTTCTGCAATCTGTCAACTTTTAATCAACTTTGAATAAAACAAAGAAACAAATACAATTAATGAAAAGTCGCCTAGCTCCAGAGAACATTGTTTATTGATGTTTATCTCAGATGGAGCTTAATTAAAAGAAAGCTACTATTCTGGCATTATATTAATCTGAACAAGAGTTAATGTGATTCCAAATGAGATCATACCTGATAAATTGCTTTCTTCAAGAGAACACAGTTTGATCCCTCCTCTAAGCACTTAAATAAGTTAGAGCCATAGGAAGATTATTATTAACTTTTAGTGGTTCTCTGTTAAGAATCTAATGTTTTGATTATAATTCTAGAACATTCTTATGTAGTAGCAAATTGTGTGTGTGTGTATATATACACATATACATATACAGTGGTGGGATTCAAATAATTTAACAACCGGTTCTTCCAGTATATTGGATTTCAATACAATATTTATGTCAAAATAATCTTGGAATGAAATCATTCATTTTTCTTAGTTTTCTGTTTTACCATCAGATCAATTGATGACTTCTATTTATGACTTATCACAGGTCAACCATCAACGCAGCACCATATTTTTCAAAGGAGCTAATTCCCATTTCAACACACTACACGCTAAATCATTGAACTACGGTGTAGTAAGTGATATGTACACTTATAACAAGTCTTTTAATCAATATAACAGTTTAAGTAGGGATGGCCAAACCAACTTCACAAAGGAGAAAGGATTAGTTCTGTAATCTGTCAACTTTTAATCAACTTTGCATGAAATAAAGAAACAAATACAATTAATGAAAAGTCACCTAGCTCCAGAGAACATTGTTAAGTCCACAGGTCTTAACGTTGCCAAGATTGGATTCCTCTGGATTTGTACAGTTTACTTATGTCAAAACATTCAAGTTTAAAATGGAATAAAAACTCAACACTCAGGACAATATATTGCTTGATCCATACAACCATACAATGAATGGTACCATTTAAATCTACTAATTTTATCTGTAAAATACTTATATATGCATGTCAAATAATCTGGAACTAATACAGCAAAGGACCCTTTATGCAAAGCTAAAGTCTAAGGCCATGAGGGCGAATCTATGGCACACGTGCCAGAGGTGGCACACAGAGCCCTTTCTGTGGGCATGTACACCATTGCCAGCTGCTCTTCTGGTTTCCAGTGTCCACAGACCATTATTCAGGCCATTTTCTGGGCCATTTCAGGCCATTTTGGGATGTTTTCAGGCCAAAAAAATGCCCCCCAAAACAGCCTGAAAATGGCCAAAAATCAGGAATGTGCATGCCGGCCAACTGCTCTTGGGTTTCTGATGCTCTGGCGCATGTGAATACCAGCTGGCCAGCGCGTATGATGGAAACCCAAAGACCAACTGGTTGGCGTGTGCATGCGCACCGGCCAACTGCTCTTGGGTTTCTGGTGCTCTGGCGTGCACACATGCATGTGCATACACGCACGTTCCAATTTGGGCACCCAGTGCCGAAAGGTTCACCATCACTGGTCTGAGCTAATTAAAGCCATGTTTTAAAACCATCTTCTTGGCTTATCTTCTTTTATCATTTTTTTGTTTCCATTTTTACATCTTGGAATAACAAAGTGAAGCGACACTTTCTTTATCAGATCCTCAGAAATGCCTCAATATTTTTTGTTCTTTTTCTACTTAAAATGGGAGAAAAAATGGTTTGTTTTCAACAATACATTCATCTCACCTGGGCTTATCAACTAAAACTATGCCAATTACAAGTCACTAGCCAGCTTATTTTGACAAAGAACAGCTGCTTTAACTTCCAAGGTTAATGAGATTTTTTTTGTCTATGAAAAAGTGCTGTTCTATTCTTAAAGGGAAATGACCTTAATGTAGCTGGCTGAACAGAATAATAAGCTTTGGAAAAATGAATTAATACCTTTGCTTCTGGTGAATATAACAGGAAATGAGGGGGAAGAGGAAAACCTCCAAGAATCAAATCAATATAAATATTGAATGTCTTTATTTGGTCCTTGGGGATTAAGTTAGTCAGTCACAACCCACATTTTGTTCCTTTTTAAAATAAAGGTGTTTCATTACTATCCTTACTTTGTTCCATAACTCAGAATCATAGCTCTGAAGTCTGATGTGGATTTTTCACATAAAATGCTTTAGTAAATAATAACCTTGCCATTTACACTTGGATACATGCACATTGGGTTATATATTGAGGATTCATATCCTTGTGTGTAGTAAAATTTTGTAAATAAGTTTGGAGTTGAATTTGGCCTCTAAAAATCAATTGTTTCTGATCTGTATAAATTGTTCTAATAGTATTTACAATGATACTTGTTTTCAATGAGAAAAATAATATTGAATGATGGATTTTAGTCTGCTGGGTTTTGGAATGAAATGTTTTTATAGTTTAGATTCAAAAATTATACTTTTTTTTTAACAACACTATTTCACATATGGAAGACAAGTATTAGTAAAATCAAGATAGGAGTAATCATTTCCAAAAACTTGCAGTACACTTATACTTAATGAATTTGCACTAAGTGTAACTAGTTGTTTGTATTGTTAGGGAAACTGCATTTTTGAATTAGATTATCCAAGTTCCAATTATCAGCATATTGTGATAAAGTTTAGGAAGGAGAAGCTCTTCTTTCAGTTACTCATACAACGGTTGTCTCCTATTTGAACTATTTCATTGGGAAATCTTTGAAAAGTATCCATGAACTGCAAGTGATACAAAATACGATTGTGCAAGCAGTCTTGGGCATCCCTAAGATTATGCGTGTAGCATCTCTGATATATGAGCTGCACTGGGTGATTCTGGGTCCAATTCAAGATGTTGGTTATCACCTTTAAGCTCTTTGTGTTATTGGACCACATGTCCTGAGGGACTGTCTCATCCCAATTGTGTTGTCCCATCCCACCCATCAGACAGGGGGGGTATGTTATGAATCCTATTGGTTAAAGTATTTTACCTGCAGAATCCTGGAAAGAGACCTTCTCTGCTGTTGCCCATGCCATAAAGAACATCTTGCCCCAGAGGTGAAGAAGGTCCCCATTTTAGGTCATTTTGGGTCATAGAGTGTTGGGCAATCCTGGGGATAGTTGGTGTCATAAGAGTGTTCTTTCCAACTTTTTAACTTTTTATATTGGCATCCTACTATTTAATGATGGTTTTAACTGTTTTTATTTAAGCTTTTATTCTGACATGATTGTATTGGGAGCTGCCTGGAATGAGTTGTATAAAAATGTGAGAAATGAATGAATGAATAAATGAATGAATATACTATCTTTTCTATAATTAAATAAGTTAATTTAGCCATCACTTCCAGTGCCATCACCTTCACCAATCATTTCTCCACTGTGAATAATGTTAAAACTTTCCACTTTTCAGTCTGTAATAATCTTGCAGCAGCTATCGTGTGTAAAGATGAAATTCTATGACTTTTTTCTACTTGCCTGCATATTAGTCTCAAAAAGAAAAGCCACTGGCTTCAATTGTACCTTAGCCTTTAAAATCTTTTGAATTAATTGTAGCCTAAAATTGTATAACTCTTCTCTTATGAAGAAAAAAAGTAAGGGAAAATAACAGTTACAATAGGTTAAATGAATGTGTGGAATTGCCTGAAGAGTATTAACTGCTCATTTCATCATTAATGAGAAAGATCTGAAGACAGAAATGACAAAATATTAACAAATTAAAACAAACTTGATCTATACTGCACACATCTCTCTATACTCAAAATTAACACCATAATTTTTCAAGCAAAATTTTACTTTGATACTTGCAGATTCCCATGTGAGTGTTAAGTGAGGAGAGAAATTGATGTGTCTGCTTATTCAATGCTGCATTTCTAAAATACTTGAAATGTCCTTTTGGACAGAGTTCCAACAGAACTCTGAAATAAAATTTGACAATTAGATGACAAGGCTACTTGTCATAGGACTAGCTTTTATTTTTCCATAAGTATGACTGTTAAATGGGCATAAATAGTTGTGAGTGATCTGTTTACAAGATACTGCATTATTTTTTGATAACAATATCAAATGTCAGAGAAATATAGTAAAACCTAAGTTCTGTCCTTTAAGGCAAATCGTAATGTCTTAATGGACAAATCTTACGTTTTAAAACCTAAGTCATAGTCATGGTAGAGAACAGCTAGCTTATGCTGGAAAACCAGTGGGAAGCAGACAATTGGAATACAACAGAATCTCTATCCTCACTTACATAATTTATGGTAATCAAATTCTTTGATTAATAAATGCTAAAAATCTGGTGAAATTTGAGCAAAGGATCTGGTTAGAAAGGTTAAATTGACACTAGGCCATTGCAACTCTGCTTTGTCTTTAGATAGTTTTGAAATCTAATATATAGTGCTGGGAGAAACTTATTTCTCTTCATCTAACAGGCCTCTTAATGCAAGCTGGACACACACTACTAGGCAGGGCTCAAATTTTATTAAATCAAGTATTTACAGTTTGAAGTTTCCCAATTACTTGTTGAAACTAATTATATCTAAACAACCAGTACCTGCTCTATTCCAGTCTTCTTTTCAAACAATTATTTTGCAGTAGGTGGGAATCATGTCTGGGTACTTTTACTGAACAGTACTTTTCATAATGCTTCAGTTCAATGGCAAAGTTACTGGTGAGTTTTTAAAACAGATGCATTCTAAAATAATTTTAATTATACTTGGAATAATTCACAGATGATACTGATTATCTTCCATGTACCAGATGATCCTAAAGAATTTTGGGGAAAGACATGAATAAACTTTCCATTAATAATTGTTTTAAATAATATTTAAAGATAGAAACAATTTAAATTATTAAACTACAGAAAAACATAAAAAACAAATTATGGAATTTGGTTATGAGTTGGTTCTTTGAATGCCTGTGTAAAAAAACACTCTGCAATTAAAATAAAGAAAAAGGCCTGAAGCTATACAGCTATTTACTGTACAGTGAGCCAGAATGAATAATCCTCTTTTTATCTAGGAAAATTAGTCCCTTGCTTTTGCTAGGGATAACCAGATTAAAGATGTTTTGGGTGTGTGGAAAATATCTCAATTTTGCTAACTTTTTCAAATCTTCATAAATTGAAAATGCATTCCAATAGAAGCCAAAATAAAAGTCCCCTGTCTGTAGGAAATTACATTTACAGAGAGCTAGATGACTACCTTTTGCAGAGACCCTCTAGGATGTTGGATATAGCCATAGTACTAATTCAGCATTTTATTCTTAATGGCAGTTTCAAAATCTAATCTGCAAAAATCCTATGAGCCATCAGATCTCTTGCCATCTATAGAATATCCAAATTCTTGCATGCCTTGTTTTAATTGGGGAGGGGGGAACATCTCGTAGAACAAAAATGTGACATGATCTTTCCCAGATAAATAGAACTGGAGATTGTTATCTTGGCTGCTGGCAGAGGGTAGAAACTGTACAATTTATATGGCAATGAAAAGCAATGTCATTCAGTTAGAGGTTTAATCCACACAAAACAAACACACCGTGCATCTGTATAATAACAGCTTTCTGAAGATGCTATTTAAAGGCATCTGATGATGAAAAGGACTTAAAAGTTCATGCTATAATTAATTTGTTTTTAAGGTGCTCTTTTTTGAACCTGAGATTTTTTTTTTTAATTGGATCCTTTTTTCATGATGTTGGAAGCTGGTCTGTGTCAATCACACCAAAGATGGTCATATCATAAAAGGAGATAAATGAGCTTGATCTTGTTTCTTGCTCTTGTCTGGATGGAATGTTAGTATCATAGACTCGAGAGATGGAAGAAGTCATTTTGGCCATTGACTCCAATATCCTCTTATGTGCAACCATTGAAACAAAATAACCTTTGACCAATGGATGTCTAGTCTTAAATGAAAGCTAGATGACCATCTTTCTGGGTCATTGGTTACAATGCTAAACTGCTCTTATTGTTGGGAGTGTGTGTGTTTTTTTCATCTGTCTTCCTTTAAATTTCAGTATCTATAGCCTGCTCTCTGGAATATTAGAGAATCTATCTTGACCTTCTTTTGTGACACTTTTTTTTTTTAGTATTTTAAATGCACTAAAATAGTCCCATTTTTGTCATCTTTTCTCAGGGCGAAATGTAGCTTCTTCCATTTTTCTTCATCAACTTTACTTTCTGGTTCCCTAATTATCTGTATTAACCTTCTTTTAACCTGTTCCAGTTTGTCTGAATCATTACTAAAGTAATATGTCTAGAATAGGGCCCACTCAACATAGAAAATGACCAAAACTAAGTAAGTTGGAACTATTATCTCTTATAATTGGAAACAATGTTTATTGGTGTAGCTTAAAATGACATTTGCCTAACATTCTTATCAACAATTCTAGCAAGATCTTTTTCACAATAGAATTGCCAAAATATTCTCATTCTAAACTATTGCATTTAATTTTTGTTTAAAAGTGAAACTGTATGCATTTGTCCTTTTTCAGATTTATCCTACTATTTTCACCTCACTTTTCTAACTTATCAAAATTATTTTGATTTTTATTGCTGTCTTCTATCTGTGAGTTAGTAGATACAATTTTGTAGCACTTGCAGTAACAACAAAGCTTGTAGATAAACTGTTTATATCTAGTCCCACTTCATTCTACCCAAATCTTGTATTGCTTTTTAAATGGGAAAGATAACTGGCTTGAAATATGATGTATTACACTATGCTTAAAACAAATAGGAAAAAATAACATTCCAGGAACAAACTCTAATTATTGATGCAGTGTAAATCTTAAACTAAGATTAAACATAGTTTTAAAAATAAAGGGAGACTTTAAAACTCATTTCTAACCTAGCCAGATCTTCAAGGTCCATTTTAAAGGCGGCTAAGGGAAACTGTTCCAGAGGAGTCTCTGACAATTTGCCATAGCCAGTTCACCACGGCCAACTTGCCATAGGAACTCGATGCAGGATAACTGGCTGGGGGACTAGAGTTACACTAACATGTTTCCCCAAAAATAATACAGGGTCTTATTTTCTTTTAACCCCCGAAATAAGCGCTTGGCCTTATTTTCAGGGAGGTCTTATTATTTTTGAGGTGGAGAAGGCTGCGAGCGTGATCACCTAATGGCTGCTGCTGTGTTTTGAGGAGGGTTTATTTTAGCGCATGCGCTCAGAAACCTAATTGGGCTTATTTTCTGGGGAGATCTTATTTTCAGGGAAACAGGGTAATATCAAAGAAATGGTAGAATAGAATCATTAAAGAAAGGATGAAAAATGGGGAACAGAATGAAATGGGAATAATTAAAATAATTTTTATTCATTTTAAATAATTAAATAGAATTCTTAAATTGTCCCACAACAAGTTGTGTTGCAGCGAGTTGTCCATGGAGAGTTCGCCACAAGTTGGTTGTGGTGAGTTGGCCATGGCAAGTTGTCCACAGTGAGTTTGCCATAGCAAGTTGGCTGTGGTAAGTTGTCCCATTCCTGTTCCAGAGGGCAGACACCAGAGTAGAGAAGGCAAGCTGCCTAGGTCCCATCAAACGAACCTGTTTAAAAATGGTAGCTGAAATATGCTCATTTTATCAAATCTTATCAGACTGGCAAAAGCAATGAGGGAAAGGGGATTTCCAGACAATGACATTCTAGACCATGAAGATATTCATAGATCACTAGCATCTTGAATTTCACCCAGTAGCTGACTGGTAACCAGTGCCATTTATGAAGCAAAGGTGTTACATGGGAATATCATAATGTGTTCATAATGGCCCACACTATCACCTTCTGCATCAGCTGAAGCTTCTGATGGAAACCTGCCCATTGGACCAAGAGGGCATTTCCAAAACCTTAGGGGTGTCTTCTGTTAAGCATTCTCACTTTATCTGAAGAGCTTTTCAATACAGGTGTACTATAAATAACTATGGGGAGAAGAACAGCAGCATCCTTTTTGAAGTTATCCATCAACAGAGAACACTGGAAAGAAAATAGAGCAGACTTAGCAATCAAGATGGCAACATAGCTACTATCATGAGATACATTATTTTTCTACTTAAACTATCATTGTTTGTAAAGATCCATATTCTCTTTTTGTTGCATTCTTAATGGCATTTTTCTATTTAGAAACTTAGAGAGATGTGAACAGGTAGGCAGACTATTTCAAGTCACTGGTCTGAGATCTACAGTTTACAAATGAACTATATTAATCTAATCCTTCTTCTCCCTCACCACCATTCAAAAATAAATTAATAAATAAAAAGCAAAGAAGACTATATATACCATTCTGGAACAGCATTTTAGTTCTGTGTGCTTCTTTGTCTCATGAACACACACATAATATAGTCTTGATAATCCTTCATATAAGTTTCTGGGCTGAACTTTGATTTTGCAATGACCTGGGGAAATTGAATTTAAAATCTTTTTAGCTGAAAAGGATTGCCTCAAGAACCATCTGAAGATTTATAGTCCTCAGCTGTATTTTAGCATATGCTTCAAAAACTGTGTCAGAAAAATACCTACATTGGTAAATGCTTTGATGAAACTTTCAGAAAAATTTCCATCTGCATTGCTGCTCAGATTTATTTTATCTATGTGACAGTTCTTTAAAGATATTCTATCATATAGATCAGTGTTTCTCAAACTTGGCAACTTTAAGATGTGTGAACTTCAACTATTAGAATTCCCCAGTCAGTCATGGTAGATAGTTGAAGTCCACACATCTTAAACTTGTCAAGTTTGAGAAAGACTAACGTAAATCTTTAACTCTACATAGAAAAAGACTATGTCATCCAAAGATCGCTCTAGGAGCAGAAAGAGAAGACATATCTAAGCATATTTACTTACTTCATGGAGCAAATATCAGTTTGTAACAGGCATATATGTTAACTGACAGCATCAACTTGCTTTCTAATAAAGTGCCAACTGCAGCAAAATGTAATAACCAATCAAATAATATATGGCTTTATATTTCTTCACCACAGGCAAGGAACCAGACCATAAAGATACTAGAGAATAATTTCTTTCTCTCTTCTATTGCTTCTTTTTTGTTTGGGGAAGCAGTTATTTCTGCTTCTATTTGCAGAAGGTTATGTACTCCATTTTACTCCAGATCGTAAAGAGAATGCCATATTTTCATCTTTGAAACAGGAAGTTGAAAATATCTAATGGTCCATAGGATGTGTCTTATGGATACTAAGATCACACTTAAAATCTTGATTCAGTATACATAATTAATTTGTTTGAACTGAAAGAAAAGAGGGAATGGCGGCACATGGGTGGAGGGTGCTCACACATGTGCAGTGCAGTGTGGGAGGTTGTGTGCTGGCACGTGTGCTACCATTTTGGCATGCAAGAAGAAAAAGATTAGCCATCATTGTACTATACTCTACTGTGATTCAATGGAATTTTAACCCACTGTGTGTCAGTCAGTCCATCAGTTTTAATTTTCAAATTTTCTAGAAGCATAGGATTACAGTTACCATCTGATTGGTTCCAACAAAAATGTTATTAATACAGAGATATAAAGCAGTAACAGCATGAAAACCGGTTAGGAAACACTAGAGAATAATATAATTTTGATTTTCACTTTGCCAGAAGAGGTGGTGCTGCAAAACTTACCCTTTGAAGGACTACAATTCATAAAGTATATTCTGTATGAGTTCAGGCGATTCTGCTCTCTACTTTTTTTCCTTTTTCTCTGCCTCCCTTTTTGTTGTTAGTTGTGAAGTCATGTCCGACCCATCACGACCCCATGGACAACATTCCTCCAGGCCTTCCTGTTCTCTACCATCTTCTGAAGTCCACTTAAGCTCACACCTACTGTTTCAGTGACTCCATCCAGCCACCTCATTCTCTGTCATCCCCTTCTTCTTTTGCCCTCAATTTTTCTCAGCATTAGGCTCTTCTTTAGTGAGTCCTTCCTTCTCATTTGGTTGCCAAAGTATTTGAGTTTAATCTTCAGGATCTGGCCTTCTAAAGAGCAGTCAGGGTTGATCTCTTCTAGGACTTGACTGGTTTGATCACCTTGCAGTCCAAATGACTCACTGCCCAAGGGACTCGCTGCCTCCCTGCCCACCCTATTTATTCTCAGAATCCACTCCTGCTTCTCTTTTCTTGTAGCCCCCTTTCCTGTATTATTGTTGTTGCTGTACTTGCTGTTCCGAGTACTACTACAACTACTGGTATTGAACCGAAAAGAGACCAAAGTTCAGGGTCTATGGGTAATATATTTCTGAAAATTATATCTATGTTTTTGTGTGAATGAACATGGTGGACTTTGGTCAAATAAAGCTTGTACAAGTGGATAATGGAGCTCCCTAGGTGATGTTGAGCCAATTATTTCCTCTCAGCTGGGGTCTAAACATAGACTAAGTAAGGAACTCACAAGGGTGTTGTGAAAATAACATCTATGTCTATGTGTGTCTATCTGAAAGGTGGAGAGGCCAAGTTATCTCATAATGCAAACAGATGCAAAATTTAGTTAGATGAGAATCTTATGCCATTAAACATAAATTTCTGCCCCGGTGGATACTTTCTGCTTTCCTAATATGTTTAATTTTTTTTAATAATGAGAAGGTGCCATAAACATAAATCTTTAAAAAGCATTATGATAAAAAGATATCTGCTTTGAATTACAAAATCTATATTCTACTAAAACTCCACTTGTATTTGTGTTGATCTGTTTGTTTGTAACTCAAGGTAGTCTAAATAGTGTAATATACTGCCAATTTGTAAATCAAGGTACTTAAAATACACTAACCTAAAGAATCTAGGACCCTTTACTCCTGTGGAATTGAAGTTTCCATGAAGTTCAGACAAGTTTTATTCACAAAGTTGTGGCTGTTGCAGTGTCTCTGTGGTCACATGATCACGATTTTTGACACCCCATGCCAGCATTTCATGCCAGCAAAGTCAATGGGGACAAGCAAAGTCAATGGGGGAAGCCTACATAAATTTGTAAAAAGAAAAAAACAGCTAGAAATTTATTAACCAGAAGAGGGCATATTATGATTTCCAAAGCTTTAGGTATCAATTTTTTTTTGCTGCCCTCATTGTATAAAAATAACCCAGACTTCCCTAAATTGATTCCTAACAACGCTGTAATTTTTTAATGTTAATTTTACATGTTGGTTTCTTCAAAAGTGCTATGGACCATTTTTTAAATATCTTATATATTATACCACTGAGTGATGGCCCATGAATAAATGAACTGTGACATCATGCTCACATTTACCACAGTTAGGATCAGAGGTGAGACATTGTCTGAAAAGAGTGCAACAGCAAATGCAATGAAGAGTAAAAAAGGGCAAAGGGTAAGGTACTGGCTGGAGCCTTATTATAATTATTCTTATTTTTCTGCTGCCATTGACTAGATGGTAGAATACTCCCCTTTCCACCCTCCCGTTTTCTCCCTTGAAGATTTGTGATGAGGACACAAATGTGACCGTAACTCAAACAATGTATAAGAAGCAGCAGATTCCTATGGAAGTGCCTAAAATAGGGCTTCCCAAACTGCAGTCCTTTAGGATGATAAATGAATTGGGTGATACCCTCCACCCCTGAAATAAAAGTAAATATTTCATTGGGCGTAATTTAACATTAATTATTACAAACTGCATTTTCAAGTAACTTTTAATGCTTAAATGTAAATGTAAATCATTTTATCACAGGAGGTTAAGGTGATTATGAGTCACATTTATGATTATACTTTGCATTCTTTTAGTCAGTGATGTTCTGGAGATATGTTGAGCATATATCTTCTATTGACATATCTTCTAATGGCATATTTGCTATTTTTATTTCTTTATCACTTTTGTATAGCAGCCTATCTATATAGTCATCTAGTCTTCTATTACTATATTTTTGTATGTACACCTCAGTGTGATTTTAAAGGGACGGGGATAGCAATTATTCCATTACATGCTGTTGAAAATGTATCCTGTATTTTGCCATGATAAATATTAAATACTTCTATGTAGAATTGTCAGTGCAAAATGTTTAAGACATTTAGACACTAATATAAGTCATCACCCTCACTATTGTTTAAGATTAGACAACATTGATCTCAATTCATTTAGTGAATTGCTGGATTAAATGTATAGGGAGTCAATATTTGAGTTTCTTTTGTGGTTATTAAAATCTTACTAGCTGATTTTTCCATTAGCAGCAGAGTGTTTTTGATGGTGTGGTTCATCACTACCTCCTTTGAAAAGCTAAGCGTCTTCATACAGTGCAAAAACAGTTCTAGTTTGCAGAATAACAGCATGTCCTTAAACATTAGCTTTGCTCGGTGCAGTAATAATCATTTCCATGTAGTTCATTTAATCCTTTAAGTACTCAAATGTAAAATGATTCTGTAGGTACTTAAAGGATAAACGAGGTTAAAGCATTCAGAAGGACTAGAATGTTCCTGAAGCTCAAGCTGGCATTTCATAAGTATGGTTCATCTGCTTTGCTTCTCTGAAAGTTACAAAGCAATCTTTTCTTTTTTAAAGGGGACTCGCTACCAAATTTCTATCTGCTTCCATTAAATTCGATTTGTGAATCAAAAAGGAATGTCGTTTTCCATTCTTTTCCAGACTGTAAATGTTCTGGCCTGATTCTGGCCAATATGTTGCATAACTAGCAAGAAGGCTATCGCTGTGGTTAAAATATGAAAAAAATTCTCAGCCATGGAAATGTATTCAAGCATTCTTGCTCAGGTGGACCTACCTTTAACGATTACTGTTTTGATGTAAAATAAATGTGAAACTTGTGTAAGAGATGTGCCAAATTGATATAATGGCAATAGTTTATACTATGCTTTCTTGTAAAGCTACCGCATTTTCAACATGGGATAAATATTATTATCAGAGGTTTCCATGCAAACTCCATATTGTTTCCCTTTATTTGTTCTAGTTTGGGTGAACTCTGCATAAATATCTAATAGCTTGATATAAGGCCAGATATGGCATTGCAATTTGTTTCATAAGAAAGCAACATCCCATAATAATGATTGGTAGTACATCAAGCACTAACTGAATGCTAATAAATATTTGCATTAAAATCAGATAATGCATATACCTTACTGTGCATTGTACAAGAAACATAAAGGCGAACTAGACTGTGTTGTGGTCCAACTGAATTTGCAAGTGATTGAACAAGAGCATTCAAAGGTTGATTATAATTAGTGCTGCATCATCCTGGATTTGAATACTGTATCCCCAGGATCCCTAGGTTTCCATTCTTGGCTCAGAGCTATTCAGCATCTTCATAAATGACCTAGATTCTATATCCTAGACAATGAAATGAAGGGATGCTTATGCAATTTGCTAAAGGACATGAGGTAACATCTTAGAGGGCAAAGTCACTGTTCAAAATAATATCAATAGGCTTGATCTTAGATCATATTCAACTGGATGATAAACTTTGATAAATGTAAGATTCTTCATCTTGGTAGGTGAAATCAGGAGATCTGGTTTGGTGGGAATTTGGATATTAGTGGACCACTGGCAGAAAATGAGCAAGTAGGTTACAAGTGGGCTGCATTCAATGAGATTCCATGAGTTAATTGTTCTATTGTACAATGCAATCATTGGAATACTCTATCTATTTCTGGGCAATATATCTAAAAGGGACATGGAGAAATTGGAATGGATTCAAAGGAGAGCTACTAAGGAAGGGGAGGAAATTGGGACTCAAGTTCTATGTGAAGGAATATAGTTTTGGTGTGCAAAATTAAAGGGAGGCTGGTGGGAGATATAATAGTGGTTCTACACATTTCTAAAAGTCAAGTGAAAGTAAAATCATGAAGACAACAAGGATCCATAGGCTAAAATTGAAAGAAAGAAAATTATGTCTGAATGTCAGGAAACATTTCCAGCTGTAAGAGCAGTTAAGCCACTTTCCAAATGGGGGATAATTTAATCTGTATTTTAATGGATGATGCATTTAGAGGGGGATTGGATTAGATGACCTGTAGGTTCTACCCAACTCATACATTCTGTAATTCTGTGAACCAGGCATATGCCAGACAAGGGTTTTATAAATGTTGCAATTTATCTCATTATGAAGGAGAGAAATAAAAGGATTCTTTCTGCTACAGAAAATGTTAACAACCCTATAAGTCACAGGGATTGCATTCCCTTTAGGGATTTGTTTTCATGTAGCCAAACTTGTAATGCTTTAGTAAAGGTTAGGCAGCAACAGGTTTTGCAAAATTTGAAATAAAATTCTATATGAAAAAGTTAAAAAAAAGAAGCATTATGCTAGAGATACATTTTACAAAGCCCTATTACAATAAGAGTATTTGGGGGGAAATGATTGTGAACTATTGTCATTTATAAAAACACTACGGTTTATATGAATATGTGTGCATCAGAAAGAAGAAGGACTCTTTATAAAATATGGCCATTGCTGAGTGTGAAAAATGTGTAGAATGGAGCCACAGATTAGAAAGCAGTCCCTTTAATCTTCTGTGAGTGTGGCTCCTTCCCTGTTAAATCCAGATCATTCCTTCTTGAGAAAAATATTTGAAGGGAATTTTGCTCATATTCAGGAAATGATTACAGTTCCACCAAGAACTGTTTTCATATTCACTGGACAGTTTAGTTCCCCAGGATTATTATAACATGGGAGTAGCCCACTTTATACAACATGGTCTTTCTACCAGTGTCCTCTGCCAGGGTTAGGCCAAAATATTCAAGATGGAGCTTATACTTTTGTCATCCAAACTCCAGCATTTTTTACAAGCACTGGCACAGAATGCATGTAAAAAGGGGTGGGCTTGGATCATAACATTAAACTTGCTATGTTGCAGCTTTCTATCACCTATCTCTTCTACATTTTACAGATGCCTTGCTTTGTAAGCAATTTAGATACAAGTCATAAACTTCCTCAGGTACTGGGGGGATGAAAAAGGCAATTTAATTGCTTTCTGCTACCTTTTCCTCCACTTCTTTCCAAAAGTTTCAACTAAGCCCCATTGTCTGATTGTTCCTCAAGTTTAAGCTGAATACTTTTGTGCCTTGTTTAACAATGTGCCAAAGTCCCAATTATATTGGGTCACTGTCAGAATGCCACTGCAAACTGACTCACAAGGTCTTCTTTTGAACTAAGCTGGTCTCACAACTAAAAGATGGTAAAGTAGCAGGAATTAATTTGATCTTCGTTGTAATACTAAAGGCAGTTGTGGACTAATTGCATCCCTATTCACACATATAGAGTTTTTTTCTAGAACAATTAACAGTGGGGGGGGGAATCCACCATTATCCAAATATACAAAAGAGGAGATGGCTAATTTCAAATCCATCATTTTGTTCAGTATAATAAGCAAGTTGCATACTAGGGGCCGCTGTAGGAAATTTATAGATTGGGTGACACAGAATAAAATCTTGGCAGAGAACTGATGTTCAATGGCTTATTTTTTTCAATACATTTCAATATAACATATTTGAGACATCCTCTAGGTTTCCCATATTGATTTAAAGGCAGCTTCGAATTGTTTTCTGCCACCAGACTGCGGGATAAAATAGCTGCTGTTTTAGAAAAATAGTGCAACTTGCTGGTTCAAGGTATCTTTCACCCATAATTCATGTTCAGAAAAGAGTAAGTGGGATTCTTTTTAACTTTAACTTTTATATTAAGTTGCTGGCTTAAGCTTTGCCAAACCTGAGTTTTACTCTGTCCATATTAAGCAAGAGCTTCATTTCTCTCTACCTATGAGTTGAAAATGCAGCAATCTTTTTTGTAATAGCGGTGGACGCTGATATGCTTTTGTTCATTAATTGCAGTGAGGAACAGCTAGTTACATACTACAATAAAACTAATCTCATCACCTTTTGATCAAACTAACGTCTTTAAATGTTTGGGCATATCTCTCTATGCTTCACTGACCTGGAGTCATCAGCAAAGGCAGAATCATCTGTTAGGGCTCATATACTTTCAAACACAATTTTGCATTTTGCTAACTGCACAGTGACAATCACCATATCCCAAGGGTCACAAAAATTGTAGAGCCAAAGCTATTAGCCACCTGTTACATGGTATGCAAATGTGTTATTATTCTGACTTAAGCTTCATACATATATATAAAGCATTATTTGTATTCTTGAGAGCTTCGCCCTATTGATGGTTCATAAAATTCATTGTTAAGACTGAATGGTGGCCCAATTTTTATGGGGACCCACATACATCGTTGACATTTGACATTATGGTTATGGATACTGGTGGTGATAGTGGAGAAGGAGGTGGAAGACAAGGAGAATTTGTTTTGAAAATATCTTGGCTTTCATGAGCTTCATGAAGCACAATTTTATGCTTCAATGTATCTTTACATTATAATAGATTGTAGATAATTATTTCATATTATCTTTCATACATTCTCTGTGATATTTAATTCCCTCAAATTCATGAAAAGTTGTTGACTGAGCTAAAAGAATAGCAAACATTTTTTCCCCTGTAAATTTCTTGGGCATTCAGCAATGAAGATGCAATATTCTTTTTTGGATAGAAAATCTCATTTAAATTTGATTTTCCCCAATCGGTTCTTCTTGGCTCATACTATGCACTCTGATAAGCTATCTATAATATTTTTGACTTATAAGAAGTTATCCAGTCATATGTTTGGTTTTTACCCTGTACTAGTTTCTTTTTTTTAAATCTAATAAACTTCTAAGACATTTTAGTCCCTGATTAAACCAATATAGCTCCAAAGCAACATGATGATTAATATGAGTAATTAATATGAATACTGTAGACTTAGAAGTCTTGAGGAGTATAGATTGCAGTTACTGGATAGTTGATCAATATTCTTCTATAAGAAAAAAACAGATTTTTTCATTAATATACTGATCCCTGAACATTTTGCTTTTAATGTAGTATTTTGATTGTAATATAATCTTTCATATGTTTTGGGAAAGAAAATGCCTAACTTCCCCAATGAGCTGCTAGTCTAATCTTCTGTGACTTCTAACTCTCAACTATCTTGCCGGGAAGTCTGAGTCATCACCATCTCAATGCATATGATGAACACCACATTTATCCTTGAAGAGCTGAAGTTTTACTTTGTTTGTTGACGCTTTGTGGTAACCATGGAAAAAAAAGTTGATTGACACACTATTGGGCAGGTAAAAGCACTGTAATCATATGTGTTGCATCTTTCTTCAACAACTTATTCAGTTAAAACTTTATTCAACCCCTCTCCTGGGGTTGATGATCCAAGATGAACATTAAAAAAAAATGTAGCTACCGTATTTTTCGGAGTATAAGATGCACACCCACCCTAAAAGACGGTGAAAATTTGGCTGCGTCTTATACATGGAATGTAGCCCTGCCCACCTGCCCCCACCCTTTGGCCTCTGCCTCCCAGCAATTTATCCCCTTGCAGCAAACAACCTGTTTCAGTT